>JAVYIG010004369.1:0-164121 GCA_035222895.1 Strongylocentrotus droebachiensis
ACACTCCAATCTCATCTCTGTAAGACCAGAATTCTCTTAGGGATGTCGGCAGCTCTTGAAGAGTTTCAGGCCAACCCTGTGTGACTGTCTGCCACAGTGACCTAAGAACAGGGTCATTGGATGTTTCCCTCTGGAGTTCTGTTCTCTTGTGTTGTCTGAAGAAGATCAAGTCGATTTGATGAGTGTCTTCTACTTCGGAGCAGATTGATTCCACTCTGATGTCTAGCGGAACATCGCGTGCTTCCTTGGGGTTAGGAAGACGGCTCAAGGTATCTGAAAGAATCATTTCTTTCACAGGTCGGTACGTGAATCTGTATGTTCTCCAGATTTCATTGTCAGGGCCTATCAGGGGGGCGGATCTAGCTTTTTGCTATGGGGAGGGGGGGTGGGGTTGACCCTATGACGATGCAGAGCATCGCCCACGAACCGCATAGCGGCGAGGCGATTAATGCATTTATAAGATGGATTTTCTTTTTTTTTCTCTCTCTCTCCCTATCTCACTGCATTATAAATTTCTCATTTTCACGACATTAACATCTCTCACCATTAAACAGTTCTCTCATTTCCTTTCCTTTCTCTTTTGCTCTCTCTCTCTCTCTCTCTGAACTCTCACGTTCTGTTTCCAGATTTTTACCACATATGATTCCATTTATCCAACCATATATGCACACTAAAAAGAAAAGATATGAAGGGAATACTGTATATAAGATAATAAACATGTTTAATTTATTCATTTTCTTACAACAAACTAATATGTTTACAGATTATAACATTGATGGTCAAATATTAAGCACAAATGACCTCATCTGCTACTTCCATTTGTAGATTACTTTTTTCTTTAAAAAATTCAACAAAGCATACTTATGCTAAATCTGAGCACTATTTTTGTCTCCAGGGAATGTATTGTATCATGACCTGCATCCTTATTATAAAACACATTATCAAAACATGCTGATTTCTTTAAAAAAAAAAAATTACCTATGACTCAATGATTGCAATTTTTTCCAGAGAAACAATAATATTGTACAATAGTATACAACATCCTTTAGTGTGATGGTTACTCCGTGGTCCACACACGCACCAAGGTATATCAGACCTTTTATTAACAGTTGCTCGTTATATACAATATATAAATCATACTCATAGGCCCATTCCCAAATGTTATAATTATTATCAATAAACAGATATTGATAAATGATGACCCCTCCCCAAAACTCTTATATTCCAAAAGTTTGATCTTGGCTGACAGGCGGTAACTTGAGTACTTGACTACTTCTTATTTGCCCTATACACGCATACTTAAAATGGATGCCTTGGCAAAGCCTCAGTTTTATAAATGATTGCTTGACTTAGACTCCAGATGAACATATTTCTTGTGTATTTATCTACACCATTAACTTTTCTACACATCGTGCTGTCAGATTGAGATGCTTTGGTGTGATATACTTAATGTTTTACATCATTTTTTTAACTCCTACCTTGCTTAGTTATGCAGACATTGGGCCCTTTTTTAAAAACTTGCGATAGCAGTGGAAAGGATGTGCATAAAAGAAGAGGCGGGATATCCATACTACTACCATGTACTACTACAACATGGGTACAATTGCATCATTGTATTATACCTTGGTTCCTGGTTACCTCTTCTTGGTAGTTTGAAAACTATGTTTCAGTACCGGTAATCATTGTAATAGTGTTTCCGTTTCATGGTGTCACTGGTGTGGTTGTGTGTATGAAGGCCAAATTTTCTATTTTCCTGCCTCGCCTGTCCACAATCACTAAACAATTTGAGCTGAAATACAGGGCCTAATATACAAGGTGATTAAAAAATTAAACATACTGCTTGCAAGGTGAAGTTACACGTACTGCTTGAAGAGAATTGTGAATGATATTTATCTATTGGGAGTTTGACCAAATCCAGTTTCAAAAATTTCAGCTTCGGAGGGGGGCATTACCCCTCAAATTAGGAGGGAAAACCCAATCCTGATGGGATTATAAGCACATTCTCACAATGGAAGACTGAAAAGACCTTTAATAAGAAACGTAATTATATCATCTATAAATGCGAGCGAGCTTTGGGGGAAGTTACTCTTAGTCGCTTGAAATTAGGGGCGCGTTAATGATGAGAGGAAAAGGGGACACTAATTTTTGATAGGGGCATTTATGAAAAGGGGATAGGTCCCTTTGGTATTGGAAAGGAAAGGAGGCACGTATCATTGTTAAAAGGGAATTTATCAAAAGGTGAAAAGAGGTGTACTAGTCTTATTGCGCCTGAAAAGGGGCACTGACCAGATAATAGATATGAAAACGGGCACTTAAAAAAAAGGAAAAAGTGCAATAGTTTTAAAACAAGGGAAACGCTCTCGGCGGTCTCGCCTGCATTATGCAATTCGAAATGATGAAAAATTGAGGTTGGAACATTATTTATAGGCAGGGTGGCCCATTAGCAGGCCCCCAAAAATGAAATCCTCTGAATATAATTAAGTTGTGAAAACATAATACAAGTCTACTGACCTAAAATGAGCTTTGACCTTGTGACCTGGAATTTGTGTCATATGATTTGTGATACTTGATAACCCTTGGGTACAATTTTCATGGTATTTGAACAAACAATTTTGAAAATATGCTAAAAATTCAAAATCTTGATGTTGATGCCACAACAAAGTCTAAGTTTGTTGACCTAAAATGACCTTTGCCCTTAACTTTGTGACCTGAAATTCTACTCACGTGATTGGGAATACTTGATAACCCTATAGTCTAAGTTTCATTGACTAAAAACTTAAACTTTGAAAATTATATCAAAAATTCAAAAACTTAACCTTAGATTAAGTTTTTGATGTTGACGCCGTCGTCGCCGGAAAAGCGGCGCCTATGTCTCGCTTTTTGCTTGTAGGCGAGACAAAAAGGGAGGTGCAGATCAGATTTTAATAGGGCCATTTATTGGAGGTGAAAGGGGGCTATTATGAGAACGGGGAAGGGCATGGCTCTTATTAAAAAGAAAAAGAGGCACATGTTAAAGGTAATACAAAGTTTTGGTACGGGGTCATGAATTTGGTTCAAATGAACATATTGGAAGCATATACGATCCTACAATATTCAGTGATCGTTGTCGCGGTCGAAATCGACTCTAAAGTTATGAAATTGTAAATAATAAACACTTTATGTTGCATAGCTCCCTCTCAAGGTCAAGATATTAATTAATCTATAAAACAATGTTTATTGACTAAAATTGACTGATTAGCTATTCTCGTTCGGAAATTATATACCACAACTACATACTCTGAGATTTTCATGGTCGCAGCTACCATTGTACGGCCGTAGGAGCTATTTGAAATTTATCAAAATTTACCGGGAGCACCGGTAAATCTTTATATTCAATTTTTCTCGAAAGCAGAAGTGTTTTAGGGGCTAAAATTTCTGGTGTTTTTAATACATCCACAGGGGCATCCAAATATATTAAAATTGTAAAGAATCACTATCCACCCATTTTTCAAAATTTCCCAAAACTTTGTAATACCTTTAAAGTAAACAAGGCACTTATCAGAGATGAAAAGGGGTAATTATGAGAAGGGTAAGGGGCACTTATAATCAGAAAAAGAGCATTTATTAGGAAGGAACAGGGGACGTGTCAAATAAAAGTGGCAGTTATTAGAGACAAAATCAGAGATGAAAAGAGCACTAATCAGGAAAGGGAGGGGCACTTATCAAAGTAAAATGAGTATCTCTCAGATTTGAATAGGGGCGGAGATGAAGGGGGTACTTATCAAAAGTGAAAAGGGGCATTTCTCGTATTTGAAAAGGGGTACTTACTAGTCTAGAGATTAAAAAGGGCACTTATGAGAATGGAAAATGAACACTTATTGCAAAGAATAATGGGAACTTGTCGAAGGATAAGGGGCACTTATCAGAGGTGAAATGGGGAAGGGGCACTTTTACAAATTAATAGGGGAACTTGTCAAAGTAATATGGCACTTTACCTATGTGAAAAGGCCATAAAAGGGGCATTTTGGGGGTACTTGAAAAAGTGGGGGGGGGGGGGGAACTGACCAGCTCCAGCAGTTCATTGAAGAGGCTAAGTAGAACTTGATAGTCCATACTGTTCATGTATGTCTGTTGAATGAAAAGAGAAGAGAATGAAAGTAAAACATTGATACCTACATCATACATGTATCTCTGTTGTAACATAAAAAATGTCTTGCATGTACATTGTAGGCCTAGGCCTCAAATTTTCTCATGTGGAATCATACATAGCCATCCCATTAATACATACTTCTCAAACCAGCCCTTCGCATCCCCTCCAGCTTGGCCTTGATCTCACTCATTTCAAAATTTTGTTTTACTTGAAAAAACTAAACAGATCAAGTTAGATCAAAAGTAAATATGTTTACCTTCTCTTGTGGTGGTCTGTTTTCTCCAGGACATTCTTTTTTCAAGCACATACTCCAAGAAAGCAAGCATTTGGTACTGCATTAACTGCGACAAGTCTCTCTGTACATTTTCCTGTAAAAGAGAGAGGGGGGGGAATTTAATTCTTAGAAGAAAAGGAAATGAGCATGATCATTTAAACATTGCTGAGCATTTGCAGAATTTACTGTTCTATGTTAATTGGGATTTTCTCTTTACCAAAAAAGCCCTCCTTCATTATCTAACATTGAAATTTATATTCAATTTCTTGATCCAGATCTAGTTGATCTACAGTCTTTCGACCTTGGCCTTGGCCCTCCCCCCCCCCCCCCCCCCCCCCCTCCCCACCCGCAAAAAAAAAGAGAGAGAGAGAGAGAGAGAAGGCAAGAAGGGAAAAAGGAGAGAAAGGGAAAGAAAGAAGAGGAAGAAGAAAAGAAAAGGGGGAAAAGAAGGAGATCGGGGGACCGAAAGGGCCTTGCCTCCCAGCTGTAACCTCTCCCCCTCCCCCCATCAAAAAATAAAAGAGAAGGAAGGAAAGAGAAAGAAAAAAGTAAAGAGGGGATCGATAAAGGAAAGGAAAAAAGAGGAAGAAGAAAAGAAGGGGGATATCAGTTGCAATTTTCCCGCCAACAAGTTGTAGTTTCGGGGGGGGGGGGGGGGGAAAGAAAGGCCCTTGCCTTCTCCTCCCTCCCCCCCCCCCCCCCGAAAAAAAAAAAAAAAAAAGGAGAAGGGAAAGGGTTAGAGAGCTAAAAGGGAACAAAAAAGAGGAAGAAGAAAAGAAAAGGGTGATAAGAAGGGAGAACAGTTGCGATTAATCCCGCCAACAATGTGTGGATCGGGGAGGGGGGGGGGGGCCAAAGGGCCCTTGCCTCCCCCTAGCAAACCTAAAACAGAGATAAGGAAGGGAAAGGAAAGGAAAATAGGAGAGAAAGGAAAGGAAAATAGGAGAGAAAGGGAAAAAAAAAGAGAAAGAAAGGTAGGGGAGATCAGTTACAATATTTCCCGCCAACAAGGTGTAGATCGGGGGGGGGGGGGGGGGGGGGGGAGGGGCACTGGCGTACTGATGGGGAAGGGGGCTGGTGACAGATGCCCCCCCCCCCAAATATAATTCAAACGTGGTTTATTTCTAATTCGATACCAGTGATTACCGGTGATTTACAAATGTTGCTGAAATGACATAATTTTCTGAGATTTGTCCTCAATGTTTAATAAATTATACTTTTTAATGCATTTGTGGGACAATGGCAAATTCTTAAAGAAAGAAAGAATAGTGATGCCAATTAGTGTCCTGCCAGTGTCACAAATAAGATATCATAATATGTTCATCTGACCGTAATTAAATGCCTAAACCCCTGAGCTTCCGGGGCTCTGTCCCCTGAACCCAACCAATGGCCATAAGGCAGGCCCCTGGATGCTCATCTGACCATTATCTATCACCTAAAAACCCCACATCAATTCGTAACCAATGCAAGGTATACAAATATGCTCATCTGAAGGTAATGTAATGTATAAAACCCCTGAGCTTCTGGGGGCTCTGCCCCCTGGACCCCACACCAATTAATTTGTGTCCTGCCGATGTTACAAATAAGGTTTCAAAATATGCTCATATGACCGTAATTAAATGCCTATACCCCTGAGCTTCTGGGGGTTCCACCCCTTGACCCCAGCAGGTTCTTCGCCCTTAGACACCACGCCAATTTCACAACGCTCTACCTGATCGTAAATACCTCCCCCCCCCCCCCCCCCCCCCACCTACTTAGAGAAACGTTTAGCCGGCCTGCATGTAAGAGTGGGGTGGTGCAGATTTTTTTGTCTCCCCCCCCCCCCCCCCCCCCCCCGTTTTTGCTCATTTCGCCACTGCGCACCGGTGTCACTATTACGTACAAATATTTGGCTTGCATAATTTCAAATTTGGGCCCCCCCTAAGAAATCCTGGATCCACGCCTGTTCACATGCATGTAGTCCAATTATTTACTGGTCTGTAGGCCAAGGCCTCAAATTTTCTACTCTCGTACTCGTCTAACTATCTCGGTATCTGGTCCAAATTTTGGCGCTTGTTCACAACTCATGTCAACTGTGACCATGCTTTTTAGTGTTAGCTATTAACTTTCTTCTGACCCAACTATGAAAGTAGTTATTCAACAGTTGGACCTAAAAGTAACAAAAAGCTTGGATCATTGATGCAGCTACCGCTAGCGCTAGTGAAGTGATCTGCCTATAGACCCTATACTCGTATCTAATTTTCAGAGAGGGTCTCGCCCGAAAGTTTGGGCCAAGGATCAAGGAGTGACGATGGCAGTCGAGCTGAAATATTTCTCACGACGATAAATAAAGAATCAAAAGTACGAGTGTACATTACTCCTAAATTCATCAGATATAACCATTTTAAACCACTTCATAATGTACAGACAAATCAGCAGATTCATACCTACAGCAGATATGCTTATAAATATGATTCAATTTACGAGATTTGAACGTAATTACAGCTGTACTCACCATCAAACTTTTAAAGAAAACCTCGAGCTCTCAATCTGTGTGGGTGACGTCATACATTAAATATGCATGCAGCGAAAGTCTTGTCTTCAGATCAGGCAATCGTACATAATAACTTCCATCACAGATAGAAAAAATTCTTATTAAAATAATGAGGATGATTACAGTTATCAATCATTATACCCAAAACTGCATACAAATAAGAAGGAGAATAGTGATACAGAGACTTATTTACCGCACGTAGGATTTCTGATAAGAATGCACAAAGAACACAAAATAGAAAGGTGCCTGGAATAGAGGTAAATAATAGCAGTCAAGCTCATGAATATTCATATTATGGGCGTTACCAACCATTTAAATTTGCATACACAATCATTATTTAATATATAATGGAAATGCGCTTTTCATTATATATTATATAATGGAAATGCGCTGTTCATTATATATTATATAATGGAAACGTGCTTTTCATTATATATTATATAATGGAAATACGCCTTTCATTATATATTATATAATTGAAATGTGCTTTTCATTATATATTATATAATGGAATGTACTTTTCATTATATATTATATAATGGAAATACGCTTTTCATTATATATTATATAATGGAAATGTGCTTTTCATTATATATTATATAATGGAAATACGCTTTTCATTATATATTATATAATGGAAATGTGATTTTCATTATATATTATATAATGGAAATACGCTTTTCATTATATATTATATAATGGAAATGGCTTTTCATTATATATTATATAATGGAAATGTGCTTTTCATTATATATTATATAATGGAAATACGCTTTTCATTATATATAAATAATGAAAGTGTGAATTGTAATTATTTATAAATAATGGCAATTGTATATATATAATGGAAATACGCTTTTCATTATATATAAATAATGAAAGTGTGAATTGTAATTATTTATAAATAATGAAGTATGAATTGTAATTATTTATAAATAATAAAAATATGTTAAGAATTATATACAAATAAAAATGTACATTTTCTTGCATTATATGTAAATAATGGTTATTATTTGTTAAATAATGATTATATAACATATAATTTGTCTAAATAATAAGTTTACAAACGGCGCCTCATACATGTAGGCATAATGGTATACATCTGTGTTACACATACCTTCTTCAGACTGAGCACAGACACTCGACGTCTGTTTCCACTGGTAGTTGGCATTGTTGGTGATGTACACGTGCTTGCATCGGCAAAAGTAATTGGTTGATTATGGGCATGGCCTCCTTGTTTACCCACACGTTTCTTCTGGCTGTCTAGAGAGGACACTGCTATCTTTGTAGAATGGACAGTTCTGGTTCTAGTCGAGCTCAAGCACGTTGTTACTGTTAGCGTAGACGTTGTTGGTGTTGACGTTGTTGGTGATGAAATCATTGGTGATGACACTGTTGGTGAAATCATTGTTGATGACATTGTTGACGTTGATGATGTTGTCGTTGTTGGTTTGAGGAACCAATGATCTGTAAAGGGTTGAACAGCCTGCTGCCGACGGGGAATGGCATTTGGTAGAAGGCGCGGCGTAATTTTCCTGAAGCCATACTTAAACTTCAAGACTTGAGACGAATCATACTGGTCTCGCTCAAAATGACCACTGCAGACATGGACATGGACCCTTTCTCGGGCATCGAACCCTTTTAACTTCAGTTGAATGAACTTCACCCATGCTCGCCTGATGGATCCTTCCTTCGGTAGTTCATGTATGGCAAAGCCATCATGAATAAGCGAGTTCACGGATAGAATCTGCGCATGCGCGAGTACACCAACCATCGCTTCCGGGTCAGGTCAATGCAGAATCTTTCGGACACTTTCTTTGTTTGGGATCGTTCACCCGTGTTGTTGACAATGCGAAAGTTTTTGTGTCCTTTGTGATGCCAAAAAACTTTCTTTCATCTGTTAAATCATCGAATTTTCTGTCCGAGGAGCGATTTTCATCGAAAGGTAGATATGAAATTATAATGATTTGCTTTTCTGGTATGAATTACGGAGAAAAAAATGCTATTTACGCCGAAATTATCAACAACACCTGTCGACACTCACGAGACTCTCACATCGTTTTAAGTATGTGGGACGCCTGAAAAGGAGCGTCTGCTACGGCGTGGCGGTTTTCATTTCGGTCAAAATATAACTTGTATTTTTTGTCTTCTAGGGAAATATGATCTAGTTTATGATGTAGTTATGATGAGAACAATGAGACAGGTTGACGAGATAAATCATGAATCACATGATATTCTTTATAAACAAAATTATTACCGAAGGAGTCTAGTTAGCCATATGTTAGCTGGGTCTTGTGTTAGTTGTTAAATATAATTTCATAGCAATCGTATTAAAAAGAAAATCTAATTAATTGATTTTAAAGACAAATAATGAAACCTGCGTCTATAAGGGGCATTTTTAAAAGTAATTAAGTCAACATTCAACATGTTTGACCATTGATTTTTGAAAGGATCGTGGGGCACATCATTATTATTGTCGAAAAAGAAGGGATTTGAGTACATTTTGGAAGGGCAAAGTGTAGACTCTCATGATATGTGAATTGTGGATGCCTTTATAACCAGAACGTTTCTGGGAAAAAATGAAATAAATATGCTATTTTTTTGTATGGACATGTTTTTTTTGTCTTGCCTCGTTAAGATATTCTGCTTGGCTTTCAGGGGGCATGGAGCACAGGCACGATATGCACCCCTTCCCTCCTTGAGCTAGTTGTCAACATGTTCATTAAATTTAAATAGGTTATTTATTAACTTTTTTATGTCTTTTATTCTCCTACAGATTTTCATCATGGTCAGAATATGTGCCATCATCGGGTGCTCTAACAGTTCGAAAAGATTAGACAAGTGGTATGCACAGCTATGCGAGAAACATGGACTTAAGTTTGGTAGTTGTATCTGTCTACCACCTTTCAAACTCTTTACGTTTCCATCTGACAAAAAGGACCCTGAAAAACGCAAAACCTGGATCAATATCGTGAAAAGAAAAAGTGAAGATGGTAGCAACTGGCAGGCAAAGTTTTATGACAGAATATGTTCGGTACATTTTAAAGAAGGCGAGCCAACACCTGCCTGGCCAGATCCAACGGAAAGACTTGGCTATGAACATAAATCTGTATCTAAGCCACAGAGAAAACCACCAAAAGTAAGACCACCAATCCAAGATGTTATTAAGGCAAAACGAAAGCGAAAGATTGATGTTCTTGCTCCAAGTACGTCTGTGGAAGTAGAGGAAGAACATCAGATCGATGTAGAGGAAAACATTTTTACTGAATCTCCAACTAAGAAAGTTTGTCCTTCCAATGCAGTCAACGACCATGACTATTGTGCTTCACACGGCTTCTCAACTACTACCAGCTGCGCAGGTTGTAAGGATAAAGAGGTTCATATCAAGAAAATTGAAGGACAGGTTGAGAAGTTGAAACGTAAATTGAAGATTCAGAAGGCCAAGAGTAAGCAGGGTAACACAGCATTTAATATCCATCGCATGATATTGAAGTCTGATAGTACAGTCAACAGGTATACTGGCATCGAAAACAAAGATTAGTTAGAAGCTCTTCATGGCTACCTGGAACCAAAGGTCCACAGAATGAGGTACTGGAAAGGTGTAAAGATAGGTACTTCACCAAGATGCACTCCAAAAAGGAAGCCGAACAGTACTCCCAAGAAACCAGGCCCAGCGAGATTATTGAATTCAATGGAAGAGTTCATACTTGTCCTGCTCAAACTACGCCTTGCTTTGACAATAGGATTTCTTGCGTCCCTTTTCAACGTGTCAACATCGACAGCCTCTCACATCTTTAATACTTGGGTCAAGTTTTTAGCACAAGAGCTGAAACACTTAGTTGTGTGGCCTGATCAGATCCATACCCGCACACTAATTCCTAAGTCTCTCAAGGCTAAATACAAAAACCTTAGATGTACAATTGATTGTACAGAGGTTTTTATTGAGCGGCCAAGAAATCTGTTGAATCAAGCGGCTACCTGGTCAGACTATAAACATCACAACACGGCAAAGTTTCTAGTCGCAATTGCTCCCAACGGTTCAATTTCATTCCTCTCTAAAGCGTGGGGAGGAAGGGCGACCGATGTACATATTACTCGGGAATCGGGTTTCCTGAAACTCATAGATCCAGGAGATGTCATTCTTGGAGACCGAGGTTTTGTCATCAAAGAGGATCTCCTGCTACGGCATGCAATTTTATATATTCCCCCTCCAAGTAAAGGAAAAGAACAACAGACCCCAATGGCAGTGGCAAAGACCAAACAAATTGCTAATGCACGTATCCATGTAGAACGTGCCATAGGTAGGATGAAGTGGTTTGCGATCTTGAAGGAGACTATACCAGTGACTCTAGTGCCATTAATTGATGATATTATTGTTGTTTGTGCTGCACTTGTCAACTTACGTCGTCCATTAGTCAAGTAGGATGTAGTGGTACAGCTACAGAGGGGCACAAGCAAATTGGGAATCTCATTCAACAATCTTGCCCTGTTCAGTGGTCACTTATTTTGACCTACACTGTAGTTATATAAATGCTCCCCCTCCCCCTCCCCACCCCAAAACAAAAAGGTTGGCAACCCCTCAAATCCTCGTACCAAGCTACAATGTACACCAATGATAGGTTTTTAGTTTCCAATTTTCTTTTTTATATTTATTGTGAAACGTTTCCCAGGGTAGTTCAGTTTAGTGTGTGAAACCTATATCTGAATATGTATAATTTGTTGACAATTAATATTTTATTTATTTGTTTACAATTATTATGTTATATCAAGCTTCAGTGTCAGTATCTCAAGTATTCATCTTCAGCTCCATCATCATCATTATCATCATCATCATCAAAATCATCATCATCATCAAAACCCTCATCATCATCATCATAAAAACCATCATCATAGTTCATACAAATATTGTTATATCAGACCACTAGGCTCCTCATACTGAGTTTCCACTGTACATTTTTGGATTAGTCTTTAAGCAAAACTTGTTATGTTTAATGAATCATAGAGACACTGAAACTCATTATTAACTTGTGTATTAAGGGGTTCATTTATTCCCATATCATATGATGTAAAAATGCTTTACTACCTCAATTAATGTTTCAAAGATAGCATATGAACTGGATTAAACATTTGTATTAACTATCAAGTACCAAATATTCTGCTCACAAGTAGAATGGTCTAATGTAGGTACAATTAGTAAAACATAAAATACTTGTACTTCTAAAATGAAAGTTATGACGCAGTTAGCAACAATCTTCATTAAGTTGGCTTGTTTATTAAGGAGTGCTAATAAAGATATTCTACTTAACAATTTATTACAGATTTTCCCTGTATTAAAAGGAACATGTATTGCTATGAGATATGAATACTCGCTCATGAAAATGAAACATTCTCTTATATCGATGACACTACATGTAGTTTTAAGAGAGAAACTGACAATATTTTTATCCACATACATGTACTGAAGGTACCCTGTACAATTACTAGATTTAAACCATTGACTGTATCGAGATAAAATGTGCACGTTGGAGAGAGAATTAAAATGATAATACATGTACTAAATGGACAAATACATTCTGTAACTCTTTTTCCTATTCATTATGTTATTATTATTTTGTGAGTGGAACTACATGTACAGTATAAGCTCTCAGAATGAATTGTGTGTGTTGGATAAGATTTTGGCATCATAATAACAATTTCATCTCACAAAGCAGTATTACCAGGGGGTATTTTTATTTGAAATGTTATTCATAAAAAACATGGCAACTTTAGAAATGAGGAAAGGGAGAGGGGAAATTCTACAAATGACAAGATGGAGCAAGAGAGATGAGTACATGTAGGTAAACAATGAGGGTGAGTGGGAGAGAAAAATTGCGCGAGTTGAGAAAAATGGAAAGAAAAGCACTCAAAAACGCAGCAGTACAATATTTTTTCAATTTCCTTGACCAATACATGTTAATCATGTTTTTTAACAATTCCTAAATAACATTTTACAAAGGGAAAACTTTCTTTGCTGTAATGAGAAATTCGACTTATGCAGAGTTTACTGTATAACTATCTTATTCAGTAAAAGGCTTCATACCAAATTGTCAATACATAAAACTAATGGTACAGCATCTAGAAAAAAAAAGAAAATTTGGTTCATGAACATCTCCCAAAATATTGACATCAATGCCCCCCCATCTGTTCAAATAGTTCTTTGTCCATCATTTCTTTTGAAATACATTCATGGAAGAAGCGTGTGCTTTTGTCGACTAGCTCATTCCACCTGTCCTCGTCGAAATTAACTTTGATGGTCACATGGCCCTGGCGGGTATAGACGAAGAAGTGGCACCATCTTATGCCTGTCACGCCCATCTGGTGTTGTACCTGGCTGTAGTATTGGTGCGACTTTTTTATTTCCAAGACACCAACTCCATCTCCAGAACTCAGGTACATCAGGTTGTCCTTGGATGGTTTTGTGTGGGCGATGCTGTGTGGGCACTTTATCTCCAGGACCCCGGTGTCGCAACAAGAGCATTTGATTATGCCATCCGGACTTGCTCCGAGGAAAACTTTGTCTCCTGCCACAAACAGTCCACAATCCTTCACTTCAAAGTGTCGGTGACCTATTTTGTGTTCCCGCACGTAGGCACTCCTTGCTTCCTCCTCCATCTTGCGACCGTACTTCAAGGCTGGCAATGAAGAGTCGACACCTTCATACCCCAAGATCCTCTTCACAAGTGAGGCCGTGTTCACCTCTTCTCCCTTTTTGTCTTTTGACCGCTGCTTTGTCATAACGGCATGGGCCACTGATCCAGTCACCCTCCCCCTGCGATGTTTCATCCACTCCTCATTATCAGCTTGCCCACGAGTTGCCTCCTCCAGGTCGCGTACTTCATCAACGGAGTAACTTGGCAGCATGGCAATAAACTCCTGTAGAGAGCCAGCATTACTTGCCAATAAAGGCAAGGGCAAAGGGACACTCTTCGCTACGGCTACCTCTTCGTGGTGAACATTCACATCTGTGTAAATATCAGCATGACTCTGTTGAACGGTTGTTGATGGCTGAATGTTGATGCACTGGAAGACAGCTGCATCTTCAAAGTGCGGGAAGAGTGCTTGCGTGAGTGTTGTCACTGATGTTGGATTGGATGTTGACCTGGCACCAAGTGGGGAAAATAGCTGTCGAGCCTTTGGGTTGATGCCCTCACTGTCTTTGGAAGAACCTGCATTTCAATCAAGAAGAGAAAGAAATTTATTGCACAAAAATAAATAAGGGGTTGAAATATTAAAATCATCTTTTGTTTATGTATGGGTAAATAAGTAAACACATTTTCAGGCTTTTAAATGATTCAAATATATGTATTTTAAAATTAACAATGCATTGTGAACAACATTTACATTGCAAATGAATTGACAAGTGCAGCAATTTTCAATTTTCTTTTGGAAAAGCAGCTAACCTACCACTACATTGATCAATTGTGAGTTGTTCTCAATCAAACTTCAATCATTTTAGAACTTATTGATGAAATTCCTGCATGACTACATACCTTGCTTCGAGAACTGTGGTTTGCTCCACATCAGTTCAGAGATACGTTTGGGCTCAACAGCACGCCGTCCGCTAAAGGCCGACCATTCACAAGCCATTGATGTGCAGGCAAGGTTGTTTAAACCATGTCGCCAAGCAAAATCTACTTTGAACAGTAGAGCAGCAACGTGGTTGCAAGTTGAGCTGAACCTGCAGAAGTTAAAAGAGAAAAGAAGAAAAATGTTTGACGTAAGTACAGTTGTACATGAAAACATGGTTGCAACTTGAGCTGAACCTGCAGAAGTTTACAACAACAAAAAAGAAAATGTTTGACGGAAGTACATGAAAAGCATGCGTCAAATAAAAAATGTTTACTGTTTTAAATATTATAACGTGTGCCAGGACTTTAAGTCTGAGCAAAAATTCCTCAACTGTTCACCTTTCTTTGGTTAAAGTTTTTTTGCTTTCACTAGTTTCAGACAGCACACGACCCGGCAGCATTATTATGATGTATTTAAAAATGCATCTAAATTGGATGCAACTCCTAGTGATTTGTGCTACAATAAATAAACAATTTAAATATACTAATGTAAATGTTTCATTTTTAATCACTCACAATCACATGATTATGCATTATCGACTTACATAGAACATCACATTTACACGTTAAAGTAAAACTTGAATTTGAAATCACCACAAACACTCACCCAGCAAAGCATGTACAGAAAGCACTGTGAATTTTCCCACTCTTCTTCTCAATTGTAACCCAGACTTTCCAAGGAATATCACGGACCCGCTGGGATGGAGTACAGTCCGCTCTTAACACACAATATGCACTCTCTGGACTAATGTCATTGTATTCCACCTCCCCCATCCAACCAGAAGCAAAGTACGAGTAGGCCTTCTGGTCCTTGTAGTCTGCCATTAATCTTGTTCTCAAGTCAATGTTGTCGATGCTGCTCAAGTAATTACTGATGTCGAAAGCCATTGTTGGAGGCCATTTCTGCACACCTTTCTCCTCTGATATCCAGTTGGTCAGGCTTTTGGGGTCCGGTAGAGATCCATTGGGCGTTTTCAGGAGATCCTCATACTCTTCTTTCTTCTCTGCCGCTGCTTCGGCTGAGCTGGTGGCCGGTGGTGCGAAGGCTGGCATAATCTTAGCTGCATACACAAGAGCAACTAACTCGTCTTTTCGACCTGAAACTTTCAGATTTCTGCTGCGAAGAAAATCTTTCAGGGCACTAACTGTCCAAAGCCGTATCTCATCTATGGATATATCAACCTGATCATCCATACTTACAGGAATAACGGTGATATTTTGTAAGAAATCGGAGGTAATCTATATCGGAAACGAAGGAAATTGCAACGCGAATAATAACAGGCCAGGCGACACACACGAATTTACATTCGTTTTGTACATGTTCAGCGCGGCTAGCGGGCGGATATGAGCTTTCTCGAAATCGACGGCACGCACAGTCAGCGTTTGGTTCTGCAATGACCCCTCGACCTGTGACGTCAAAAATCGCAGTCGCTATCCGTGAACACGCTTATAGTGTTGCTGCACCCATACAAGACACACCGGTTTCCCCCAACAGGCTTCGGCTTCTTGCTGGGCTCACCTTCCTCATCTGTGTTACTCCGTTTTGACATGCTGATAACTGCAATCTATAAAAAGAAAACAATACACCAATATTACAATTGATAGAAGATTAAAATGAATATAAATATGTCAAAGATCTACATGTACATTTACATCTAGACTTATAAAGTCGGGCAAGATAAAAATTAGTGCGAATCCTGTGATTCCTTATTCTTTATCAACTTTTGTTTTGTAATGCAAAATTTATCATTTTCAGGTTTCATTTTTCACAAAATATGTTTGAAATTTTGACAAAAATAACCTCATGATTTATAGATCTTGTACACAAATTTAAAAATTTTGGCAATAGACTTGTGGTCTTCCCATTTAGAATTAGCAATGAAATATTGCAATGATTTAAAAACTCATCTCTAATTGTAAGATCTTCTTTTCAAAGCTGCCTTGACAAAATAAAACTGTCAAATTTAACCATATAAGACTTTCAGAAGAGAGATGTGGCAGAGACAATAAGCAAGATCAAGATAAAATGGCAAAATAATAAATGATCTATAACAAAGAAAGTTAGACAAAAGTTAGTTAAACTTAGTTTCATAGAAGAAAAAAAAAAGCAAAGTTAATCTGTAGTCGGATAAAAAAAAAGAAGCAAAGTCAACAACAAATGACCGATGATTTTGTTTTAATAATCATCCCTGGCAACAACACTAGATCTAGACCATTTTGATTTGAATAAAAACAGTGTTTTCATCACGAGAAAGTATCAAGAAGAGGCACCCATGTGATTTCTGACATCAATTCAAAATAATTTAGTTCCTGGCTTCACTGTACTGCAGTGCACTGCCACTGGGCGGCACGAGTCCAAGGCCTAGATTCTACCAACTACCTAGTTTTCTTTTTCTTTTTTTTTAGGCCCAATTCTTCTTCAAAATCTCCATTTCATCTTCTTCTTATTTTTCATTGTTTACAGACTATATTCTAGACAATAAAACAATGTAGATCTAAATAATTCTTTGATTTAATGCTGGTAAACCATGCAAAAGGAAAGGCTATCTGTGCGATAAAACCGAGCGAAACTTAGTTTTGTTCGACAAATATTCCACGACCACCAGCATGACACGGCGCGGCAAGTCAGGCCGGGCCGGCTGCGGCCCGAGTGCTCTCGCGAGGCTCAGCGATAGATTGCTGAAAGTTGTGCAATCGCAGACCGAGGCAGGCAGCCAGCAGCGCGGGCAAATGATTCGTTTCAATCTAATTTAGTGGAAATTTGGGGTTGATATTCCATATTACGTAGCGTGAAATTAATACAGATATAAAATGTCAACATTCTAATCGTAAAATGTCCAAATACAGTTTCGACATTGATATTTACAACAACAAAAAAAGAGAGAAGAAAACTTCACATACCGACCACCATGCGAAGAACCAGCTGCTATACCGAGTGGCCAAATAACCTACACGTAATGACGTCATCAGAAACGGGTAGAAACGGCCACCGGCTAGCGCAGCCGAAACTAAATCTCCGGGGTGCCCCTCTCAAATCCGTGAATCCTGGGGTTCGGATGCTAAATACTTCTTTCAGAGGCCGTGGAATCTCGAGAAGTTTGCATTTTCATATTCAGTAAATATTCACGAGTCCGTAGGTATATAATTTGTCTATATAATGCTCTGCTCCGGTCAAGGTCTTTAAGGAAGGAACAAAGATGCCAGGTAGGTAAAAAAAAAATTAAAATATTTTCAGATTTTTGCCCTAGGATGGCATGAAAAAATGACTCACTTATTTTGGATAGATGAGCCTAAAACGCAGGCAGCAAAGCTGCCTGCATTCTCTAGATCTAGATCTATATAGGCACAATAAGTTAGTTACCAATACCAAATTATTGTAATTTCTTGCATTAAGACATCCTTAAAAATTAAGGTTATAGTTAAATACAGATAGGGGTACTACTCTGTCTAGATCTACCAACCTTGGTGTTATGGTTGACCAGTGCCTTCTTAGCGATTCTGTCTATAACAATATTCTTGGCTCCAAATGATGTAAGCACCTCAAGAGCTTCCAATTTCCGTACCACAGCTTGCATCCCATTTAGATCGTTGACAAATATGTCAAATAATTCCTCGGGATGCCCTTCCACCCCCACTTTGCCTTGCATAAACGCACGTCCACTTCTCGGGTTCTTGACCATGAAATTTCCAACCAACAGAAGTTTGGTAATGCTCGACATCTTAATTATCACGCAACAATACTGGTACTACCAGCGCAGCTAATTCTATATCATCTGCTGACGAACCTCAGCGCGCCACCACATCTATAATACCAATTTATAAAAGCCATGTGTCAGCATTATTTGATGGAAAATTTTGGGATATACAATGTACGAGTAGCCTAGAGGAGCTAATCAAATAACCTTGCTTTAAAATAAATAATAACAAATCCTAACCAAAGACTATGAATTCCAACAATACATTTGATTTTAATGATCGTACATTAAAAGTTAAATAGGCCCAACAACACCAAGTAAGATGAAAGCACATGAGTTTTCATAACCCCCCCCCCCCCCATCCTAAATGCACACGTCTATAACACGGTACCCTAAATATAGGCATATTACTGGACAAGATGCCTCATGAATTTTGCATAATTAAATAACGTCACATAAAAAAAGAAAGAAAGAAAAAAACATAGAGGAAGACATTGCTCCTCCCCACAGAACAAAGCAGTAACTGTAATGGAATGTATTATGCAGTATTTTATGTACAACACTATATGAAATCTGATTCACTGACGTGCATATTGTGTTGTATTCCAGTTTTCACGCTCTCTTTCTGTCTCTCTTCTTTAAATCTCTAACACACGTTCTCAGCCTGTCCTATTATTTTTCCTTTTCCCCCCTCTCTCTCTCTCTCTCTCGGTGTATTTCTTACACTTCTAGTGGGGGTTGTTAGGGATATTTTGGTTCACATTCTTCCAAAAGCACCAAATTTGGCACATAGGTTGCCCATACCATACTATTTCGATTTTTGGTTGGCACCCAAAAAGGACGTCCCCTCGGGCCGCTGTAATGGTCAAACCAAAATGGCCGCTAGCTTAGTGAGATGTCGACTGTACTTTCTATTTAAAAAAAGCGCTAAAATAGCACAAATTGATACTAATCTCGGGTTATATGGGTCAGTGAATCTGAATATGATGCTATTTAACCGATTTGATGTCATCATATTGCCCTAGTGGCTCTATAATGTTCATACTGATAAAAACAGTAATTTATGGAAACATTATTCTATATGAGAATAAAGAAACGTTCCATCTATAGGAATTGTGTGAAAGTAGGTGTGTTATTAGGGTCTATGACATCTCGCAAGTACCTGGGTGTTGTCATCACATACACGACGTGCAACCAGCACATTGCTAGCTTGTTCCACAAACCAAACAACACTCGTGTTTTGTTCTGGAGAAAACTTAACATTAACTTCAGACCATGGCATATGCCTATAGATAGTCGGTCTATAAGTGGAATATTGTGTGCGCTGTTATTTGAAACATAGTAATCTTCATAATTTTCCCAACAATTTGATACCATGTAAAGCATTTCATGACCATTGATAACGGAATGGGCGTCCGTTCAAGATGGACGTACGTGCGCGCGAGTTTTCTCAATACATAACATATATGGCCAAAAATATGCCTACATGTACACAAAATCCATTATAACTCTTCAGGATGAACGGGAGCCCCCATTTTTTTTCTTCATATTTGGATAGAATATGAGTCGGGAATATGATTTCATGTCTTTTTTTGTCCAAAAGTATATCATGACGTCATCATAACGGCCTAAGAACTTAAAAATACTAATTTTCACTTAATGACGTCATAACTTTTGTACAAAATTGAGTGTACATGAACATGTATCTCAGTGAATATTGGTTGTTTTCTATCAATTTTGGAGATGGTATAGCTGAGACGATTTTATACGAAAGTTGTGTATTTTATTTTTGATTTAGGTCACGGCATCATGGTCTAAATTTGCAATTAAAAGGATGTCATTTTTTCACATTTCACATTACAGTACATACCACCGATAATTAGGTGGTATGTATCACATACCACCTCTTGTTTTTATTAATTTCTCCACTTTTTTGTGCAACCGATTTTTCAATATCCATCCACCCAATTTTTCTCAATTTTGACACAGTCATAAGTAATCATCATGAGACGTGACAGGAACATTTT
The DNA here is from genome assembly GCA_035222895.1 of Strongylocentrotus droebachiensis. NCBI lineage: Eukaryota > Metazoa > Echinodermata > Echinoidea > Camarodonta > Strongylocentrotidae > Strongylocentrotus > Strongylocentrotus droebachiensis. Next base: position 20,266 of record JAVYIG010004369.1, read on the forward strand.
CAAGGTCATCAAATTATTGTGACGTCATCCAGGCGCCATTTTGTGAAATCACATTATCCATCATATCTTCATGATGCTTACTCAAGTTCATTCAAGGGTCAACAGGTCATGTCATCAAAGGTCACATAAAGGTCATGACGCGCGCGTATGTGCGCGTCAAAATTTAAAATTGCTCAAAATTACTTGACTATTAAACGAGAGTACGAATCAGGTCATTTTAAGCATTTCAAAATTTTCCGTCTGTTCGTGTCCCCGCGCGCGGTGTGCGCGCTCACATCGCGCGGAAAAGGTCAAATTCAAAATGTTTACATGATTTGGATTCCTCTTAACGTAATTGACAATTTACATTAATTTCAGTCACTCTTCATATTTCATAAGGCCGTGAGCGTGCGTCAAAGTTCAAAATCCGCGCGTGCTGCTATGGGCAATATAATGCAAATTTGATCAAAAACATGCCATTTTAAAAATCGAAATAGCTCTTCAGATAGTCCATCGACCCCAATTTTTATATCATGGTTGGAGAAAGCATGAGTTGCAGAAATGATTTCATACCACCCTGACTCGTACAAAGTGAAACAAAGTCATCATATTGGCATCTACACTCAATCAAATGTATTTTGTTGATGACGTCATTGTTGTCTTTGTTTAATTTAGATTATCTCACTTATCGGTGATCAATTTTCTCCCAGATTTTGATATGTTGTAGCTGAGATAATTCTCTATCAGAAATATGCCATTTATTTTTCATTTGGATGACGTCATCATAGTTAAATATTCGATTAAAGGCGACAATGCATAATTTGTCATATTTGCGTGTGATGTCTATGGGAGGTCACTTTTTTCAAAACATGAATCTGCATGACAATGTGTTTTGACCAGTATCTCGGTTATTATTCAACAGTTTTCTCTTAAATTTTAGTATGTTGTAGCTGAGACTATTCGCTATATACATATTTCCTCATTTTTTCAATCAGATGTCCGGATCATGCTCATGCTCATCATCATCATCATCATCATCAATATCATCATCATCAATGACACCATCATCATCATCATGGTCTGAAGATGATCATCATCAACATCATCATGATCATGATCATTATCATCATCATCATTAACATAATCGTTTTTATCATCATATAACATTATCATTATCATTATCATCATCATCATCTTTACTATCATGATCGTCATCATGTTTATCATGATTGTTATAAGACCGTGTTTAAACTTCCACGTTGTTATAATAACCACACAGGAGGCGTGACTTGAATTAGCTTCCCTTTAATAGTTGTGGCGCTGTAAAGCACATTCAACAATCGTGTGAATCCTGTAAAGAAACAAAAATAAACAACGAATGACTATTGATTCAAAATACCCAAATTGTTCCTTTTTCCTTAGATTACATTCTTTGTAAGCAAACTAGAGTAAATACATGACCTACAAGGGTGTATTTAAGTTTAAGACTATAGTGTAAAGCAACTAGAAGTAAAGATCCACATTCGAACTCTTATCAAATAACTATTCATTTCACTTCTTTACTCTAATAAATAGTGTCTTCTTTAAGCAAAATAAAAATGTGTTGTTTTGTCTCGTTTCTGAATTACATAAAAGAATCATTCAGCATACTATAAATCACATTACAAAAATCCCCTTTTCAAGTATTAAAAACGAATAACGCGATATTACCTAGGGCGACATAAACAAGACTAACCGTAAGGCGAATCACTAAACCTGGCATCTAAAAATATCCCTCCGCTATATAATCTGTACGTATAAGTACTACAATTCACTGAAGTCCTAAAATAGCGTAAGAAAAATAGGTCTCACGTGTCTTCCCGAATTTATGAAATATGACACCCAAACAATAATGAACGTCTCCAGATAACTTTTAAACTATCATGAGACATTTCAGCATCTCTTACACTTCCTTGAAGTATAACCAAGAATTATTTTACAAATTATCAATCACTTTCACAAGTACCGTAAGCACAGTCAATACCATTACGGACTTTCACCACTATCCAAACTTCAAAAGAGGCCCAAATTTGTCCTACAAACCTCAAAAACATTAAAGATACACGTACAATCCTAGCATAACATACACTCATAAGAATAATAGCACGGAATTAAACCCTTCAGTTTTTGCATATAAATGAAGGAAAACTAGGATCAACCAACATGGTTGATGTACCTTCGTACGGTCTTGTTTTGCGCTGTAGTGAAAGTACTGATAGTCTCAGTTCAGGTAAAAAGGGTAATTATTCTGCCGCGTAACAAATACGGGAAAAAATAATGTCATGCCTTGACAATGATCATCATTGTTTACATGTCTATATAACTTCTCCCATTCTCAAATCTATCATAAGACTTAGACAGGCCACCTTATTCGTCTTCGTGACGAATTAAATTAAATTCTAGTTTATCTTTACAAATGGAAATGTATGGGTGGTACCCAATACGATACATTAAACAATCAGCAACCGACTCATAACTATACTTACACAAAACAAATGTACAAGGTAATAAACACCTGTGAGCCTTGGTACCAAAATTGGAGTGATACCAACAATAACCGTTCTTATCTGGCTGTCTGCGAGACCTGCTCATTGATCTGCTCTTCGACTGTCGAGAGTTGGCCTTGGCACCACGTTCACTGGACCTGCCACGTTCTTGAATGTTCGCGGTCAACGCCTGTACCTGTAGCGTCAATTGATGGACTGAAACCTGTAAATTCTTAACAGACACACTATCGGAACTACAAGCACATGCTCCTGTGGTACAAACCGTAGCTGACTGACTGGGTGTAGCAAAACTAGCAGTAGCCGCAGGCTGAGAAACTGTAGCTAAAAAAGGTGATGGTGCTGCTACCTCAACAATCTTATCGGCGATTAAAGCTAACTGTTCGATTGAAACTTCTTCACTCGTAGATGCAAGAATTAACTGTACATTATTGGGCAATCGCTGTAAAAACAACTGTTTCAAAATGTTATCCTCTATGGAAAACTCACCCAAGAGCTGCCTCATGCGACGCAGAAATTGACTCGGTTTCCGGTCACCTAGTTCTTCCGAGATGAGAAGTTGGTGTAGACGGTGCTGTTGAGATGCCGAAGTGCGCTTGATAAGTTCAGTCTTAAGTGAAGTATACCGTTCTGTAGTAGGCGGACTGATCAAAAAATCATGAACTTCTTGCGCGATCTCTGGCTGCAACGAACCAACAACATGTGCAAATTTAGTATTCTCGGTTGTAATACCTCTGGTTAAGAATTGTGCTTCCACTTGTGCGAACCACAGGGACGGATCGTTCGGCCAGAAAGGCGGAAGTTTAAGACCGACAGCTCCGACAATGCTGGGCGAAGAGGAAGAAGTAGAAGTATCACCGGTAGTGGTAGGATCGACTGGTTCTGTAAGATCAGGCATAACGATGTTGATAATGATAACACACAGCAAGTAAAAACGGATCACGTCGGGGTCACCAATGTAAAAATTCTATGCTGACTATAATGAGTACGAGCTAGACTTTTACTCACCACTGTCTTTTGTTGTGTAAAAACTTGAGAGTGATCCTATATATGTAGTATGAAGATGACAATGGCGATCGCGATGTGTGTTGATCAATATACAATGTCGAGTGTAGCACGTTGAAGAAGAATTGTAGAAATTGACACTCCTAAATGTTGGGGAACAGAGGGAGTGTTCGTAGTAAATGTCCCGACGACTATATACAAAATACTAGACTGAAGACTGAAGAAGTGGAGTCTAGTTGTGGCAAGAGTTGGTAATATAAACGCTATCTAATAACCGGAGGCCTCGGCTAAAGTACGAGAAGCGGATCGCGTTCTTCTAAAGTTGTGGCAAAAATGAAGTAACGTAAATATAAACACCTCGGGCTAGCACAAGCGTAAATCAAAATATGCTAGCCCAGGAAGAAAGTACACGAAAATAACCACTGGCGCGTTGTAAATAAACCGCGTATTCCAAGTGAAATAAGTGTCAGAATTGAAGTCACGAGATGTCGAGTCGAGAAGAGAAAACAAGCAGTTCGCTATTAACAGTTGTCGTGAAGAAATCACAGGCGTGTACTAGTGGAAATCCAACGGAAAACGCTACACTATGTCGCCGTAGCTGCTGGATGAAAAATCGCGAAGATCGCTATAAAAGTGAATCAATCCAATACGTGATGATCTTACGAGATCATGCAGGCTAAGTAACGAAAACCCCAGCTCCGTGGCGAAAACGTGACCAGCGGAAGCTGTGATTGGTCACATTACGAAAACAAACCATGGCGACGAGATATGTGAAGGCAGGTGCCAAAATGTGTCAAGAATGTGAAACATACGACGTCGCAGGAAAACTGCATAAATTATCAGCGTAAATTTCTCAAAAGTTGTCGGCACAACAAGGCAATATCAAAACATTACATAAAGTTCGTTGACACTATAATGGAGCATAAATTCACTACAGTACTCAGTAGGAGTGCCCATGATGACTGCGCAGCGCCCTGGCCTTGTGGCTTGTCTCGGAACGGGCTTGCAATTTTAGAATGACACGGGCGTCTTTTCTTGTTAAAATTACAATGTTCTTGCTCAAATTTTCATAAGATTTCGGAATGCTCACTCTTTAGAATATCAGGGTTAGCATGAAAGTAATGATTACATGAATGCAAACCTATTTTTTGCTCTTTTTCAAGTCAAATTTTAAGATTGCAGACATCGGGACTGGCACCATCGTACAGCTACTACTAGCTAGCTTGATCACGACACGTCGCGATCGCAGGCGTTAGTTACGTACGTGTAGTAAAACTAAAAGTTAGAGACCGTTCCGGGACTGTTCCCTACTTGTGAAAACACTTGTTCTGCTGTCATAAAATTAGTTATTCCAATACAGATAGCCTAGATAATACAAAATGTACTTACCCTCTAATATTCGCTCTGTCTCCCCTGCCTTTGGGCCTAGCGTTTCCTCTAAAAACGCCTTTAGCATGTCAGCCATTTTCAAACGTCGACGGTAGCTCAGATCGCAGATCGAAAAGTATTCCCGCTCGCATGATGTCACATGTCATGTGACAAAATCTTATCGCCAGGATTGGTCAATTTGCCGTTAATTTTCGGAACTTTTTTTAATCTTTTGGGATTGAAAAAAATATATTTGAAACTCGGATTAAGAACCAGTTTAGCAATCTTTTAAGATTAAAAATCAATCTTTATGGATTTAATTTCATTCAAATCCGGCTTCAGATTTAAATTTTAAATCCCTGTAATTTAGAGTGTATTGCAGACACACAACAGTATTTATTTCAGTATTAGATGCAGTCAGAACTCTAATTATGTATGAACATAGATACCCAGGGTTGGCAACTTAAATCAGTGATTTAAATCATAATTTGAAGAAAAAAAATCAGTGATTTATTAAAATAAAATAAATTGATTTATTTAAAACGTGTTTAAAAATCAGTACTTATATCTCCCTTTTTAAATCATCCCTTTAAAAGTCCCATTCAGCAAACACACACACCTTCATATGGGTGGATGGCTCTTCAACTTGAGAAGTAGATGCTGCTGGTAGAGTTGCCTGTTTTGGGCACCATGTTGTTACTGGTGGATCTGTCTTCTCTCTCTCTGGCAGCTGCATGGGAAAATGAGGGGAAGAATGCTAGACTGATATAAAACCAGATTAAAGCCCATGCATCGTTTTGCTGAAATAAAGCACTTAGGTTCAAAATATAGAACTTCTTTGTTTGTGGTTTTGATCCCCCTACAGGAACTATATAGAGTGACAATTGTTCACCCTGAAATTCATAATTTATATATTTTACAATTTGCAATATATGGGTGGTCCCCAATACGTTACATTAAATAATCAGCAAGCGACTCATAACAATACATACACAAAACAAATTCATTTAATTTACATTATTGCATGTTTAGACATTACCTTTCTTAATGACCATATCGCAGACACACAACAGTATTTATCTCAGTATTCAATGCAGTCAGAACTCTTATGTATGAACATAGATACCCAGGGTTGGCAGTTTTAATCAGTGATGCAAATCATAATTTGAAGAAAAAAAATCAGTAATTTATTAAAATAAAATAAATTGATTCATTTAAAACGTGTTTAAAAATCAATACTTATATCTCCCTTTTTAAATCATTCCTTTAAAAGTCCCATTCAGCAAACACACACACCTTCATATGGGTGGATGGCTCTTCAACTTGAGAAGTAGATGCTGCTGGTAGAGTTGCCTGTTTTGGGCACCATGTTGTTACTGGTGGATCTGTCTTCTCTCTCTCTGGCAGCTGCATGGGAAAATGAAGGGAAGAATGCTAGACTGATATGAAACCAGTTTAAAGCCCATGCACAGTTTTGCTGAAAATGAAGCACTTGGGTTCAAAATATAGATTTTTTTCTTTTGTTGTGTTGATCCCCCTACAGGAACTATATAGAGTGACAATTGTTCATCCTGAAATTCATAATTTGATTTACAAATGGAAATATATGGGTGGTACCCAATACGATACATTAAACAATCAGCAACCGACTCATAACAATACATACGCACAAAACAAATTCATTTCAGTTAATGACCATATCGCAGACACACAATAGTATTCATTTTTAAGTATTACATGCAGTCAGAACTCTCATTATGTATGAACATAAATACCCAGGGTTGGCAATTTAAATCAAGGCTGAATTTAAATTAGTAATTTTAAACCATAATTTGAAGAAAAAAAATCAGTGATGTATTAAAATAAAATAAATTGATTTATTTAAAACGTGTTTAAAATCAATACTTATCTCCGGATTTTAATCATCCCTTTAAAAGTCCCATTCAGCAAACACACTCACCTTCTTATGGGTGGATGGCTCTTCAACTTGAGAAGTAGATGCTGCTGGTAGAGTTGCCTGTTTTGGGCACCATGTTGTTACTGGTGGATCTGTCTTCTCTCTCTCTGGCAGCTGCATGGGAAAATGAGGGGAAGAATGCTAGACTGATATAAAACCAGATTAAAGCCTATGCATGGTTTTGCTGAAAATAAAGCACTTGGGTTCAAAATATAGAATTTTTTCTTTTCTTGTGTTGATCCCCCTACAGAACTATTTAGAGTGACATTTGTTCATTCTGAAATTCATAAAGGAAAGTAACATGAAGGCCCTAGATCATAAAACATCACAAAGATGATTCATGGCATGAAACTGGCTGCTTAAGAAGTCACTCTAGACTGAGGCGACAACATTCTCCTCATGTAGAATGTTAATGTCTGCATATACTGCTGTCTCTACACTCGGTTGAATTTTGTGACATAAGACAAGTTCAACTTCGGCCCCCCTCCTGCCACGGGCCAGTCATGGGTCATCGTACCCAGATACCAACAGTATGTCTCCCAACCATGGTTAATGGCGAAGCGGACAACTGCCGACAGCCCCTTCGGCACCCTCCCGACTCTTTGACCGTATACAAAATTAAACACTGGGACCAGCGCACAAAACAAACAAATTTTCCAAAATACGTCATCACCATATAATTTTCCTTTTATCCATTCAAAAATACAACTCAAAAGCACACTCAAAAATATCAACCAAACTATGACCTCAACCCTATAAAATAACACTAGAGGCACACCACCAAAAACAATAAAAACATACATTTTTCCAAGATATACTGCCATATAAAATTTCAATTAAATCCATCCAAAAATAATCCTAAACAAAACCTTTAAAAATGTGATACAAGAATGACAACCAAAATATGACCTTCCACCCTATAAAAGATGGAACACTGAAGGCAGCACCACAAAAAACAATAGGCTTACAAAATCTACCAAAGCACACCTTCATACTAAACTATACAAAAATCCAAATTGAGGATACCAAATTTATGTCAATCAAATTAAAAAATACCACCTCACACCCAGTAAAAAACATAAAGTTGCAAGCAATACCACCAAATACAATAGGAACATGTATTTAACCAAGATACACCATCATACCAAATTTCAAATAAAACTATTCAAAAGTGTAGCTGTTTAAGCACACCTAACCATATCACACACCAGCAGCAGATACAGCAACAGCAATAGCAACATAAAACTGCTATATCCATCATATTCTTTAGCAGTACCTGCCTCAATAAAAAAATAAAAAAAGACTTTTGACCACAATATTCCACTTGTTCCTATCCATCAGGATAATTAGTACCATTGTTAAAGACTTTCTTTACAAAAACAAATAAACAATTGCATTAAGGTATAATTACCTGCAACAAGTTCAATAATATCCACAAATCTCTCTTTCAAACATAGTACCCCCAAAATACAAAAATTTACATTTATACTTGCACAAACTTCATAATTATAATTCAACAACGAACTCAAAATAAAGCCAATTTACATTACTGTTTAAATATTTATACTTACTTCTTTCACAACCCCTGAAACGGACACTCGCCGTTTCTTTGGGCTCGTCCGTATGTCAGCAAATGGAACCACCTCTGGATTGGTGTACCCTTGAAATGCGTGTTGATCGACATCAAATTGTCCACACTTCTTCATAATCTGCCATAACACATAAAAATATATATGATAGGTAAAAAAACATGATGATAAAAATTGAAACTACATGTACATAAATTATCATAATTAAGTCATAACATAATATGTTACATAACATAAACTTCATATTATAGACAAACTACCATTGGCATATAAACAACTTAAGCACACACATATGCATCACAAACAATTCAATATGTCAAAATTACTCTTTGATCAAACCACAGGACATCAGGACAGGAATTACTTAAGGGCTAAATTGATCACATTTCGTTATTGAAATTGGCAACAATGATGTTTTTCTTCTAGCACTACATGCTTCTAATAATGTGTAATTTCTTTAAAGAAAATTTATGTGGTTATACATTTTGTTGAAAAGTTAAACAAAATTGCCAATTTTGCACCTCTCAATGTGTTGCCAATTTAAGGATCTCAAACCACTTTCCTGTTTTTAAAATTTCTAGCATCAAACACAATATGGTCATGCAATAAAAATAGACATAATGGGTACAGAATTTTTGTCCTTTCTGATGCATATGTTATAATTTTTTTCGAGCTCTCAATCAAAAGTTATTGAGCCAGACCACAAAATGTGGTCAATTGTCTTGAAAGGGTTAAAAACCATTTTATGTTTCAAAATCATGTCATACATATCCACAAATGCCTTTTCAACATGTACACAATATAAAAATCCTGTCTTTGTAAATGACTTCCTTTCTGAATATTTGTAAAACATTTCCCATTGAACAGGCAAATCATATTTAAAATCTGCCACACACTTTAGGCACATCAAGGAAAGGAAAAACATTCACACTAATGAATATATCTTGGCAATATGTTGTTTAAAGAATTAACTTTTAGATACAAAAGTAGTAATAATAATAAATCATTTACCACAGTGTCATTTGTGACATTCAAGTCACCTTTGCCCTTAAAAGGGCCCCCAGCAAAACTGGTACCTGCCTCCAGACTTGATAACTTCCCCAGTGATGTCTCACATTGTGCTTGACAATAAAGCTCATGTACCAAATCGCCATTCTTCTCAATTACTGCCATGCGATAAAACTTTTCTCCACTTCTTGAGGTTCGCATCATCATCACCTCGACTACCTGGAACTTACGTGGTGCAGACATCTACAAATAAAAAAACCAAAACACAATATCAAATAAGCAATTTGATACATTTATGGTCAACTACTATAAATATCAAAAACACACACTAAGGCCAAATAAAAAAAAAAACATGTTTAGCGTCCTGTTTTTTTGAAAAATAGGAAGGAACATTTTCCCTGACAGGCGGGCTATTTTTCAAGATGGCCGCCGACATTTTTTTTTTTTTTTTTTAAATCACAAATAAATCCATTTTAGCAGTGTTTTTTATGGTTTTGTTCTTTAAAAAAAAACTCTGCAACAGGCCTTAAATTCAATATGTTAGGGCAAAGCCTGCACTTTTCACAAGGGCACATTCCTATATCATGATATAAATAATATTACAACACAAATAGATAAACTAGAAATGCAATCGTGTCGCAACGATGTGCATGCAATGACGCCATGTTTCTACGTGTCAAACGAAAGAGCTTCTCTCGGACTATCCAGAGCAATTTGTACGAAGTCTGTAGCTTCTGTGATATTGGAGATAGGTAGGGCGAAATAAAGGCCTCAACAGTGACCTTGATGGGATGGTACGTGACTATGCCTATGAAGCTTGAAAGAAATTGGGATAGGGGAAATAACCTAGAAAGGGCTCGCAAGCATGTGTGTGACATACATGTACATGTGTGTGCAATTCATTCATGGATCGTTGATGTACACACAATTCTCAAAGAGTTAAAATAAAAAAATAAATAAAAAATAGGATCCTCTAGTTGATGCTCCTCACCCATCTCGGCAGCAGCCAACATCCCGCAACACATGCATAACATCAACCCCGCTCCCCCTCCCCCTCCTCCCTCCTCCCTCCCCCCTCCCCCTCCTCCCTCCCCCCTCCCCCTCCCCCTCCCACACACGCTCAATTTAGTTGTAGCAATACAGACACACAATCTCCCCCCTCCCCACTCGCCATTGTGACTTGCATGCACTGAATCATTCATGCGTTTCTGCAAACACATGCACAATCACATACTGAACACATAATCACACCCTGCCACACCCATTAGAAAAATAAAAGAAATCTGCAAAATCAGTTATCTTTTTTTTCTCATTTATCTAAGATTTCACATGTGGTCTCATAGATCCACGGATGTTTTGGTACATGTAATATATTAGACAAAAAAATCTGATAATGAGTTAATGACAACAGTAATAATAATGATATAACTAGCAACATTGGTTATAATAATAATGCCAATAAAAAAGAAAAAATAAATAATATAATACATATACTTGTAAAAATAATAAAAATCAAGTAGTTATTAACAGGGAAGCAGAGAGGGAGAGAAACACAAAAAGTTGTACTTCTAAGTTGTGAAAACCATACAGCAAATTAGCTGAAAATGATAATGGAATACATTTAGCAATCTTAATTCAATATTATGTGTAAAACTCTTCCTTACTAAGATCTGAAAAGTTCATTGTACAATAAATGCTTTCACTCTCTGACAGGCTGCTCTCTGACTCCAAATGTTATACATGCATTTTTGTTGGTATACACTGCAATGTGCACATATTCAGGATAGATATTATGCGTTAACGATTTGCCATACTTTTTGCTGTTGAAAAATCGACCTTTCATACCAGCATTCATGTTTTAAATAAAATTGTGAGAATCAATAAATCTGCATGCACCTCACAAGCATAATTAATCATCATGGGAAAACTTCATTTCAAAAGAGACTGCTTTTAATTCAGAGAAATGTGATAAGTATGGATTGAAGTACCACAAATGTGTCTTTCGATATTTTCTCTTTCATTTACTTTCAGTTGATATCATATTACCCTTTCCATTTAATTCTTCAAAGTGAAAAAGTAGGCATTACTTTCCAGTTACATTCGTATATTCCCATTCTCATATATTAACAGCAGCATGTATTAGATTCATGCAGGCAGGTTAACACAGAATAGTACACTAATAAGTCTATACACTTAAAGAACTTACTTCAGCCTATTTCAACAAAAAAATGGAGCAATAACTAAAACCCTGAGAATTATAGACTTTGCTATCACCACATGTTCTCATGAAATATATTCATGTGTAGAGCTTGACCTCTAAAATACGATATAAGGGTGAGGCTTTGGTGACAATACATTCATTTCCACGGATAAACTGTACAGTCTTGGCATTTACCAATGTACATGTACCAGTACCTATACACACAACAATGTGTGCGTCTTTGAATTTCACGTACACAGAAACATGCAACATCTCTTTCCAGAATTGAGAATTCTAATTGTCATTACAATCACCATTGGCCCTCTCTTTCTTACAAACGCACTAAAAAAATATCTACATTCGTAGATATATATATGTACTACTAATAACATCTTTGACTGGTCTGACTATATTTGAATATCATTTCAGTGTATGTGTAAAACTTGCTCCTTTTCACCTATGATTGTTCTTAATATGGAAAGATAAAACAACAATTTCCCTTGACTTTACAAGATAATTTACGAATTGTGGTTTCTGACAATTACAAAAAAGCTGGGTACTCTTGCTACTCAAATGACATACTTCTTGGTGATGATAATTGATAATACAAAAAGTGTTCACAATTATGTGTACATGTGCATGAGCCCATAAGTCATAATAATACAAAAGGATAATAAGGTTTATTAATTATTATCTCGTATTTGTACACAGGTGTAGTTCAAAGGCAGAGCATTCTACAGTGTAATTACTCACATATTTAATTTCAGTGTAATTATATAATTTGGCATTTACCAATGTACATGTACCATGCAGTACCTATACACACAACAATGTGTGCGTCTTTGAATTTCACGTACACAGAAACATGCAACATCTCTTTCCAGAATTGAGAATTCTAATTGTCATTACAATCACCATTGGCCCTCTCTTTCTTACAAACGCACTAAAAAAATATCTACATTCGTAGATATATATATGTACTACTAATAACATCTTTGACTGGTCTGACTATATTTGAATATCATTTCAGTGTATGTGTAAAACTTGCTCCTTTTCACCTATGATTGGTCTGACTATATTTGAATATCATTTCAGTGTATGTGTAAAACTTGCTCCTTTTCACCTATGATTGTTCTTAATATGGAAAGATAAAACAACAATTTCCCTTGACTTTACAAGATAATTTACGAATTGTGGTTTCTGACAATTACAAAAAAGCTGGGTACTCTTGGTACTCAAATGACATACTTCTTGGTGATGATAATTGATAATACAAAAAGTGTTCACAATTATGTGTACATGTGCATGAGCCCATAAGTCATAATAATACAAAAGGATAATAAGGTTTATTAATTATTATCTCGTATTTGTACACAGGTGTAGTATTAAAATGAACTAAAATTAACTTCAAATAAAATTCTATTCTTTAGTTTGGCTAGAAATTTATATATCTAGTATTCACATGAAGAATTCAAAGTGAATTATTTCAATATTGTCGGAGTGTTTAATCCTCATCTGAAAATTAAATATTTCAACGTTATGGAAGTGCTTAATCCTCATCTGAACCTTCTTCATCCAATTCCAACTCTTTTGGAGAGACAGAGTTTTTGCAATCAACACACCTACACAACTCTGTACATGGCACACCATGCTGTTGACATGAGCAACATCCTTTCCCTGTAGTGGACTTCTCACAGCTAGATTTCTTGCATGAGCAGTGTGTTAGCTCTAGCAAGCTGCTTGGAGCTGGAGGTAGATCACCCCAGTCAATCTCGGATTCACCCTCAACAATTTTCCACCCATGTCCCTTTGGACTAGGACATTGTGGGAATTGTTCCAGACATTTTGAGTGAACAGCAGCCTGGTAATTTGCTCTCAATACATACTTTTTTAGAGAATCTGCAGAAGGTGGAAGATTTGTCTCAGATTTAGTTGTCGTGAGGAACAGATTGTACCTAGCTTCATTCACTGTACCAAAATTCTGTCCATACAACTTGCACACAAATTTCTCTGCACCTTTCACCAATTCACCAATTGCCGAACAATCTCTCGCAACATAGGGATTGTAAATAAGGTTAAGTTTTTTCTGCCAACCTCCTCCCTACTAATGCTTTACTCGACATTAATTTTGCCCTACTTAAATTATGGTATTATTGTTTGGGGTAATACATACGATTCTTATCTTCATAGAATACTACTTCTACAAAAAAAAGCTATGCGTGTTATTTGTAACACTTCCTGGAGATCTCATACTGACGTTTTATTTGTTGAAAATAATGTGTTGAAAATAAATGATTTGTATCGTTATAGCCTTGGTCAGTTTATGTACCAGTTCAATAATAATACGCTACCATCAGCCTTCAATTTAATATTCATCAAAAATAAAACTATACACAAATACCCTACGCGCCAATCTGACGAATTTCATCTGCCATTAACTAGAACTTTACTTGCTAAATCCATATTCACTTACGCAGGCCCTAAGCTATGGACCATTCTTGATGTTAGCATCAAGAATGCCCCCAGTTTAAATTCTTTTAAATTCAAATTAAAAAAATATTTTTTGCGTAATTATCAAGCGTTAGCTCTCTCTTTTTAAATTTATTTAACTCAATAAAATACATTGGATATTTTGATTCATTTTGTACTGGCCATCCGTATTCCAGTCGGCCCGTGTTGTGTTGTGTGTGTTATAGGTAAGAGCCCTGCCCTCTCTCGTTGTCTCCCTTCTTTCCCTGTCCCTTTCACTCCTTCTATGTTATGTTTCATTGGTTTACGTATTTGTGCGTTCCTTTATTATTGATATACTATTTTTGCAACTATAGGGGGCTGCAATCTACAAGCTCAGCTTTTCAGCAGTCCCCTCCATGACCAACCTGTTTTATATGTCTATTGTACACTGTGGACCAATTACAAATATATTGTTAAGTTTCATTGTTTTACTATGTACAATGCAATCCCATGTACTTTATTTATTTTGTTGGAAATGGAAATAAACGAAATGAATGAAACGAATTCATCACTGACTTTGAAAGAACTTCCCATCTCATGAAAGATGGCATGAGTGTCTGCGTCATTTACAAGCAACTTGCAATTTTGCTAGCTTTTTTCAGCACAAAGTACAAGCAAAGTTTTAGTCCTGGCATTAGTTTGCCTTCAGTTCATCATAAGTGAGCGTCTGGATTGCCTCTGTCAAAGATTCGAAGTGCTCTCTACTGAACATGTCTCCAGCATGTCCCATCGTGAGATCTGCAGTCCCATGAACCTCGTGTTTCTTCTTAAACTCAGTGTATGAGGTGGCAAGTCTTCTCATATCAGCCATAACTGACTTTCTTACTTCAAGTTTCTTGTCTTTTTTGGATCTATGTTTAGTCCACAGTCGATGTCCAACATTAACTATCACTTTGTCCGTTCTAAACGTATTCCCAACGTCATCATTCTGGAATCTACCAAGTATGTCAGTGACAAAGTCTGGGTGTTTTTGATACACTGGATCTTTCCCTTCCATGAGGTTTACTGGTACTCCTTCAGATGGAGTGCATATATCACCTTGGCAAACTTTCCTGTGATGCCAGAAGAAATGTGAGCTGTAAAAGCCCTTGCAGTTACTGCACATTTTAAGGTTGTCATCATTCCCTGATTTTGGTAACTTTTCTCTTTCATAAATGGGGTTGTCATCTTTCATACGTTCTCTATTTACTTGGTATATGCCTTCCTTCCTGAACTTTGAGAACACCTTGTCTCTCTCCCGAAATAGTACTATTGGAGTCACCTCTTTTTTGCTCATAGTTTTAACCAGAACCTCTCAGGACAGTGTATATTTGTATAATATTAGTACTCCACAAATGGAACCAAACAAACCCGCACTCTCGCACGAGGCCTCCAGGCCAAGCATGCATGGCAATCATAGTGATAGACAAAATCAAGACGCCCTCTCCCGAACGCTATAGCTATCTACCGTAGCTAGCAGCTAGCGCGCGACGCCTGGCCTAGCCTAGCCTAGCTAGCCTATAAAATACCAACGAAACCGTGATCAAGTCTCCACTTTCTTAGACAATAATGTAGAATACTGACAAAATCACATACAATTCCTAAAATATTTAAACTAAAAATATGACCATACTACGGAAATACCTTGAACCTTTAATATCTAAGTATTATCAACTTAATTAACTAGAAAGAAATGACGTAGGCTCACCTTGCAACCACTCGAAAGACGTACTTTGTTGGACTCGCTGGCACGTCTAACATTAGGACGTCTCAACCAAGAAATTGCAAAGAACTGCCCCCGTTTTACTTTAAGTAATGTATTGAATATATTCCCTTCTTTCGCGACCGCCGTAACCTCTTCAACCGTAACACCACCGTTATTGATGGCGGCCAGCCGAACAAAATGAAGATCTTCCCCAAATATCCTCTCTTCAGCTGAGTCAACACAAACCCATCCACACTCGCGAAATGCCATATTGATATGGATGCATAATCGATATATGCACTGATCAAAAGTTATGGTTTCATTCTCCATTCAGATCAGAAGTTATCTTCTACCAGTTGCTCTATTCGCTCAAGTGTGAATTGTCTTAACTTCTTCAAGTCTCCGTGTGGCATTTCGAAAGGCCTCCTCAATTTTGACTCTCTTCTTTGATTCACGTGGTACGTGGCGTCGCCAAATAGGTAGCTTTCATTTACTTTCAGCACGGCCAGGAATTTATCTATATTTGCTGCACGGTCGTCTTCATCTCGGATTAGATACGTCCCCTTAAAGATAAACTCCAGTACTGGTAAAAAAAAAAATAATTCTCACAGAATCAAACGAAACTTACACTGAATGTTCAAGATTACAAATAAATGACATGTGCCAAACAATTTTGGAAGAAAATGTATACTGGCTGAGTAATGAGCATAGAAAGACAAGGAAATCAAGATAGTACTAGCCCCGACACCATGTGTGTTGTCCCATATATAGCTTTCTATGTGAGTGCTTGTTACTTTACCAAGACTCGGTCAAATTTATTATGATTTTGATGACTTCAGAACCTTGCAGTGCACACCAATACTTACATGCTACATGATCAACTGTTTCTGATCCTTTCCACACCTTTTCTTTCACAATGCAATCGCATTTCCAGTACTAAAGTTTATCTTTAAGGATTTTGCAGGCATTCTTGATCAGGTATAACAATCCCAACTTTAAAGATGCCTTGATTGTTTTCCCGTCTTCTTGGGCTGTGTATGATTCGACGGCCTGCTCTAAATGAAGCCAGTTTTCCCTTTGGAATATATCCAATTTGCATGGTTAGGTACATTATTCCTAGGAACCAGAAATAATCAGTTGTCCTTACCACAAACTTTCTTGTAAGGATGGCTTCTTCCTGTTCCCCCTCAGGCTTGTTTGGACGGAACCACAACTGTGAAGAACAAAACATAAACATGGAAACGGTTAAAGATCTGGAGTGTATATTTTTCATGTTAACCTCCATGATTTGGAAAATAAAAATGGAGGAAAAGAATTATAACATACCATCACATGTTCTTCCATCTGCGTTCAGCTCATATCCCTCATTACAGGTACTATAGTAGAAGTGTATGATACATCACTACTTGTACAGTTTCCGTTTGTGGCATCACATGGGTTTGCAGCACATTTATCCACATCTAAATTTAAAAAAGAAATGAGCAATAAAGAATTTCTTCAAGAGGGTAACAATGATGATGATGAAAATTATCATCATAATAAAGATTTTTGGCAATAATTACTGTTCAAAATTTCAATATTGCATAGTGTTTAACCTAATACTATTTTGCAGTAAGTGCTGATTTTCCTAAAATTGTTTCCAGTTACATTAACCAATATTGGAAAATAAATTGCTGAAGTCATACGTAGCTAATGATTATTTAAAAAAAAACAACAAAAACACAATAATTCAGCTGAAATGATCAGGCCGAAAATTTGTGTGTAGTCCCATGCATGCATATCTGTGTGCTGTGCATGTCAATTTTGGCAGAACTGAGTAAATTTACTATCATTCTGGTGATTCCAGTACCCTCCAGCAAAAAGCAGATCTTAAACCATTGACTGTTCAATTCTCAAACTCCCACAGATTTTATACGAGGCAAACCCGGTTCTCATAGGCAAAGGGTTAAGTGCATTATAAACAACCTTTTCCAATCATGCAAAGAAAACAAACACCTAGAGTCCTATACATACCACAATCTACCGGACAAAACTTTGTGAGTCTCCAGCTGAAATGAAAATTTACAAAACCAAAAGTAAATCATGAGCTTGAGAATCTGCTCATAAGTCATAACCTCATATAGTTACCAATTTTGCTTATTCAAGAGTGTGGTGAGAGGAACACAGAATGCTCTGTTGAAATTTCACTCAATATCACACCTTAAAATCAATAGCTTGGTCCCACTAAAGCATTGGAAATTGTTTTTGCGTTAATGTCCAAAATATATGAACAAGCTGGGTCCCATCAAACAGAGGAAATATGAGGTCAACTGTAGTAAATTCTGGTCCCCAAATAACACCTTTAATCATTCCTAAATAATCTACTTTTAATTCTTAAAACACAAATGATTTCCCAGTTTCCCTAATTTGTTTCAAATATCTTGAAGTTCAGATTTTGATAAAATGTAGCCATGTACAATAAACAGTAGAATGCATAAGATGTAGGCAAAACCATACACGAAACATTTATAAGAAATCAAGATAAACACAATGATATAAACTCTGTCAAAATAATACTGAGTATAACTGTGCAATGTTCCAATGGCAGGCAAGATCATAAAACCACTGTCTTTGATCAGTTTGTACGCTGCAGGTGATTTGCTGTGAACAGCGATTGCCCACCTAATAATTGTTGGGTGCCATCTTAATTGTCTTCTATCTTTAATCTTCAACGCTTTCCTTTGCTCCTGCCATAGAATTTTCTGTGGTGAATTGTCCTTCCATAAATGTTCTATCTCATCCGAAGCCTCCTCCACAACTTGTTTAATGTCTTTCCCCGACTCTTCATCCAGTGTGATGCACTCGTCCTTCAACATTCGTTCAATCTTCTCCTGAACTCTCTTCTGCTGTTTTTTTTACCTTTAGAAGGTCCCTTCGCAAGTTCTTTGTACGGTTTATGAGCCGTTTTTTGTTAATGTCTGGAGGGTTGCATACGAAGATGCGCGGGCTTTCATAAGAGAACTGAGTTTTGTCTATTTTTCATCAAATTTAAGTCACCTTTTTGAACAGTGCAAACTCTACACTTATCACTTTTAAGTACTAAAATTTTGCAGTTCACACTCCTTACAGTATCAACAGACTGATGATTGTCTATGGCGTACCCCTTGACATCTTTCTGCTGTAGAAACTCTACAAACTCTTGATTTCCACTGCATATTTTTGCCTGTGCTCCGATTTCTAGCAGCTGCCTGATAGATGCCACATCAAGGACGGTCGGTACCGCTTGAAACAACGGATGGTTTTGTTCAAGTTTCCTTCCAACAAACATGATGTCCCACGTACAGTCATTGTAAACAGTGATGCATTTTGGAATGGACATCATAGTGGTCTCCTTTAAACACACAGAAAAAAAGAGCATTTGATCGCATTACCGACTTGACGACATCCATTGCTCCTCAGCTGCTTGCTTTCCTGCGCGTTGCACGTCCTCTGTGTTTGGAATGGCCTCTTCAGTGCAGATGATACAGGTGTCATCATCATGTCCCTTAAAATCATGCAGGGGAATGTTCACTGTGAACACCTTCTTTTGCCTTTTCAAAAGTTTGAAGCACGCCAACTTCCTTTGACAGGTCTTGCAGATGAATGGAGGAAAGATATCAGGGTCTTCATTGTCCGTTTCGAGATGAAGTGCTTCCTTGATTGTCTTCTGATAAGTCTCCTTGTTGTATGGCTTCCTATCAGCTGCAAATGTTGCTGTGTTACCACAAAGACGACAGTACTGCTTCAATACGTCTCTGTGCACCATCACCTTTAAAAGACATAAAATGTTTTAATTACTGATCACAAACATAGAGTCCACTCAGATATAAAAAATATGTAAAATAAATTAAAAAAATTAAAAGGATAATCAGAGTTTGATACTGGTTCCATGAAAAGTTTTGGGGAAAAACAAAATTATTCATTTAGTGATGTGCCATTATGATTTGTCACAGAAAAAATCAATAGTAAATTACAGCAGAATTAAATTCTCAATTTAATTTCTTGCTTACAATTATAAACATTTAATTTGTACCAAAATCTTCATTACCGGTATGTAGAATCGATTGTACTTGGATGGGCAAAACAAATAAAATCAGAAATATCAGCTAACAGGATGAGTGCGCTACCGCACACTTGCCCTTGTTGTTGCTAAAAAAAAGTGCAGTTATTTCATAATTTGCACATCTGAACTTAATTGACTGGATAATATAAAGACAATGATCATATTCCTATTTTCTGAAAGACTTAATCCTGAAGCTAATGGGATAATATGAAGAAATTCACCAAAGTTCGTCAGGATTGATGAAATAGATTCAGATTTTTTTAGGGTTGTAGAGCAGATAGTTGAGATGAACTGAGCATACACTTTGGCAATACAAAGTAAACGGATGTTTACTGCGCAATGCGTTATTGGAAGGGTCCCTAACATAATATGCTGGTAATACTGGAGACGTCAATGGAAATAGACTGTATTCGTCGAAAGAGGGCCAGCATTCGTGCGGCGACGCTGATCGGTACAAAAGGCCTTATCGCGGCAGACCGCCTGTAGCAATAAGTCGTAAAAAAGTGTAAGGGGAAAGTTAGCGTTCCTGTCAGTGAGTAACAGGTGTTTGCCATAAAGTCTCAGGCGTTGAGTGTCCATTTGTAGTAGGTTTATGGTGGAATGAACCGGTCTATACATGTAAGCAAATACACATATCCCTCTGACGGAGGAAGAGGTCCCACTAGGTCAATATGGACATGATCGAACCTAGCATCAGGAGTGGCGTAGGTTCCTAACGGCGACTTAGTATGTCTGTGAACCTTACACCGTTGACACTGAAGACAAGACTTTGCCCATTTCCGCACATCAGAGTTGATGCCAGACCACACAAAACGATCCGTAAGCAAACGACGTGTAGCCCGGATGCCTGGATGAGACATGTTATGCAAACTGTCGAAAACAGCGCGGCGATGCTGTTTGGGGACGTAAGGACGTTCATGTCCCGTTGAAATGTCACACCAAATCTGTCCATCTGAAGTAGGAAGAGGAACACGCTTAAATGACAGCGATGGAAGTTGGCGGAGACTATCGAGCTCTTCATCTGCTCCCTGAGCATCTGCTATAACATTGAAATCAATGAAAGGCTTTCAACAAGTCCATTGCCCTCTTCATTGTCGTTGTCAAAAGTACAGGCACCGTCCGCAAAGGTTTTCCCACAATTTTGATTCACCACAGAACTTGACAAAGTGCTCTCTCCCACTTACTGAGAGCACCATCAATTGTGCCACTTTCTTCTTGTGAGCAATTTTCATAATTGCATGGTCATTTTTTAGACACCTTCCGGTCTTTTCCTGTTAAAGACAACTATATCTGCCAGCAGTATTTCAGAAAGATTATGCCATTCATGTGCAATTATTTTGGTGTTATTCTCTTTCTCAAGCCCATTCAATTTTGCATGCATTTCTCCCTTGACATCTATTGCAAATTTGACTACATCTTCGGTAAGTGGCAACAACTTTGGGTTATTTCTTCTTCCTTCTTAAAGACTTTTTAGTGCCTGGTGAGCTACATAGCCCTCCCATTGAAGGTCATACAGGGTCAAGAATGCCTTGCAACTTTTCTTGATGGTAGAGTTCTGCGTCATAATGGCTTTTCCTTGTAGAATCTTGCAACAAGTCTTTAGACAGTGTCTGATCTTTATTGCAAGACTGGGGGTTTTGTAAACATTATTTTCATCACAAAACCCTGCAGCCAGTTATGTAGCACTCGTCACATCAACAAACTTCTCAAGACATATAGACTTGGAAGATTGACATTGGTCTCCCCTGTCATTGTTCTGTACTCAAGGATTATATACCTCCTAGCTCCCTTGCCCGCTGCCTGATATAGTTCTCTTGGTTTCTGCCATGTTCATGCATCATGGTTAACCTCTCAGCAAATTTAGTTATTGGGTCATCCGACCTGACCACAGCGGCTATATTGTCATTGATCATGTTCGACAGGATTCAATGGTTCTCGTATCCACCCCAGGAGTATTAGGTAGCAGCATTTTGGCAGCACACACTTTTCCTTGTTTCTTTGTTTTCCCGGAGGGTTAATATTTATATTCAAATTCAAACACATGAAGAAATCTTGTGAGGACACCAACGAGGTTGTTTGTGTAGTCCAACCCTCGAAGCAGTTGATCATTCAAGGACGTACACTACCGCTCAAAGGTTTTGGCACATCGGTTCGGTTACGGTTTGGTGCGCAATGTCCTTCGGTAATCCTCCGAGGTTAATCTCCATGATTTTGTTGTTCACCGCAAAGTCTCGGTTAGCAAACGGTGAGCAAACGGTGAGCAAACGGTGAGCATTGTAATGTAATAGATAATGTCACCAATCCAATAATGAAGATATGAACACATGACCGTGTAAAGTATTGGTTCAAGGTTTATTATGGAACATTCTCAGGCCGCCGGTTTCAACTCTCGAGTTCATCTTTTACACCGTCGTGCGCATGCCATTCTACAACATAATATCATGACATCCCCCCTCTTTAAACAAAAAGCATCTATCAAATGAATATCCAATATTTTTCACTGTGGTGTAGTTAACATACATCAGAATATATAACGTGAATGAGTAACTGTAATTTGCATCAGAGGGTACAATATCAATTAGATAACAGCACTTCATGTCAAAGATAACTTGGAAGATCTTGTCAACTTTAATTGTTGTAAACTAGAAAAGCATTTTATCCTAACACAACCAGTTTGAAGATAGTTATTTCTTTCCAACTTGTCATTGTAACTAACTAATTATTCGTCTGGAACTTTATGATCAACAGTAATCCAATACTAATATCAAAGAATCCTTTAACAACTTGAACAGCGAAAATACAAAACCATCGCAAATGTATAAACTTGCAAACTCAGTAAACTCAATCTTTTGGCATATAACTTTGACATGCACAGCATAAATCAATAAAGAACAAGAGCATTTATATTATAGCGGCATTTGTCAAGTCAATACACATGTTATAGCGTGACAACTGAACATTTGAGAGATGGCTGTATGAAACGGTATAAATGTACATGATGTATGCACTACTGAATTTGTTATGTTTAAACTCCACTAACATATTGAAACATGTCTTAGGATTGTATTATTGAAAAGAAGTGCTAGGTTACTATATATATATGTGAATATATCTGTTCACAAAATAGAATCCTTATATTCTATCGCTATTGTTTAATATCCATTCTACAAATGTCTATTATAAACACAAAACAAAAAAAACTAATAACTAATCCCTTTCTCACTTCTAAAAAGTGAGAATACTCAATGCTCTTCAATATAACGTTTTGGGGGCTTAACAGGACGACCACTTCTAGTTTGGTAGGTACGTGGTTGAGTAGTATCTTGGTGATTTCCAAGGCTACGCGAGCTTTGTTGTTGGTTGTCATTCCTGTTTGTGCCTTTCTCATCAGTTAGATTGGAATTCCTTTGTGTTGCTGGAAAATTCCTGAGGTGACTCCTGTTCCTTCGGAGACTTCTTCCATTGGGCGTATGCACAATATAGGAACGGGGTTCACTGGACACTCCTGTCACTGTGACTGGTATCCAAGTAGGTCTACCAGTTCCTACTTCTCTCATCATGGCTCTCTGACCAACATGAAGATCAGGAAGAGTCTTTACTCCATGCTTGTCATGTTGCTCTTTTTGTTTCTCTTGCCGTTTGATGAGCAGTCGACGAACATCGTCTCTCGTTGGATCAGTACGGCCACTTGTTGATGGGAGATTGCTTCTAACCTTCCGACCATACAATATCTCAGTGGGTGAAGGGATATCGCCACTGATAGGGGTGGTTCTAAGACATAACAGACCCATGAGTATGTCCTCTCGTCTCTCCAAACACTTCTGCATGACCGCCTTCACAGTCTGTATCGATCTTTCAACCAGGCCATTACTCCTTGGGTAGTGCGGACTTGAAGTCACATGCTTGAATCCCCAAGTCTGGCTGAAGTTGTGGTATTCCTCACTTGCAAACTGCGGCCCGTTATCACTGATAACTTTGGTCGGGATGCCATGTTCACTGAATACTAACTTCGTCAACTGGATTATTGCATCGCTAGTGCATCTGCCAGACACTTGCTTCACAAATGGACACTTAGAGAAGTAGTCGGTGATGATCAAGTATTCCTTGTTGTTGAAGAAAAATAGATCTGTGCCAACCACCTGCCATGGTCCCTCTGGTACATCATGAGTGATGAGAGGTTCAGACATCTGTTGTCTCTGATGAGCTTGGCATGTCATACAACTGCGTGTCATATCTTCGACATCCTTGCTAATTCCTGGCCAATACACAGAAGACTTGGCTCTCTGCTGAGACTTGACGATGCCTAAGTGGCCTGTGTGAATCATCTGGAGTACATCCTGTCGAAGTGGACCAGGGATAAACACACAATCCCCCTTCATTAGGATACCATCTTCTACGGAAAGCTTGTCACGACAGGACCAGAACGTTCGGATGTCTTTATGCAGGTCCTTCGGATCTTCTGGCCATCCATCTGTAACAACGCTCACTAGCTTCCTGAGGGTTTCATCCGCTTCTGTCAACTTGCGAATTTCTTCCAGCTTCTCATCCGAGTAGTGAACTGCATGAATAGTCATCTCAAAGTCCAAGGTTGGCTCCTCGCTCGGATTGAGACGAGATAGGGCATCTGCTAACAGCATTTCCTTTCCAGGACGGTACACAACCTTGAAATTATATGGCTGTAGCCGCAACATCATCCTCTGGAGTCTCGGTGGAGTATCCGCCAGATTCTTATGTTGAATATTCTCAAGCGGCTTATGATCTGACTGGATGGTGAAACTCGAGCCAAAGACATAGGTGTGGAACCGGGTACACCCAAAAACTACTGCCAAAAGCTCCCTTTCTATGTTGGCATATCTCTGCTCTGTAGGGGTAAGTGCTTTACTGGCAAAAGCAACAGGCTTGTTGTCCTGCAAGAGTGCGGCTCCTACTCCCTTCTGGGAGGCGTCAACCTGTATGACTGTTGGTTTCCTCGGGTCGAAGTACGTCAGAGTTGTAGATTCTGAGATCCTCTCTTTCAGTGCTTCGAAGGCTCGTTGATGTGTGGCAGTCCACTGCCACTCACTGTCTTTGCGTAGCAACCCACGCAATGCATCTGTGTGATCTGCCATGTGTGCAACAAATGGTGAGAGATACTGGACCATCCCCAGGAACCTCTGAAGATCCTTCACATTCTCTGGGGGCGGTATGCTCTTGATGCTTGCCACCTTATCAGGGTCAGGGTGCACACCTGCAGCATCATAGTAGCATCCAAAGAACTTGACTGATGGAATGTTGATCTCGCACTTGTCCGGGTTGAATACCAGCCCATATTCCTGTGAGACTTCCATCAGATTGATAAGATTCTTGTCATGCTCCAGCTGATCTTGACCAAACACAACAACGTCGTCAGCTATGCCTATAGTTCCCGGACATTGCTCTAGTATCGTGTCCATCTTCTCCTGGAAGATATCTTGGGACACATTCAAACCAAAAGGCAGTCTCAAATAGCGAAAGCGTCCAAGTGGAGAATTGAACGTTGTCATGAAACTCGACTCTTCATCCAGCACAACGCTCCAATACCCATGACGAGCATCCAGTTTAGTGAAGACTTTAGCTCCGCTCATCTTGTGAGTTATTTCCTCAAGAGTAGGCGTCTTATGGTGGGTACGCTTTGTTGCCCTATTAAGGTCCTTTGGATCAAGACAAATCCGGAGCTTGCCATTTGACTTGCGACTTACGGCTAGCGAAGACACCCAATCAGTGGGTTCAGTCACCTTGCTGATGACACCAATGTCCTCCATGCGGCGCAGTTCTTGCTCCAATTCATCCTTCAAGTGAATGGGCAGCCTCCTTGGTGGATGCACTACAGGTTCAGCATCCTCACGTAGAGTCAAATGAAATGTTCCAGGGAATCTCCCAATGCCTCTGAAACGGGCAGGGAATCTTGAACGGAGGTCTTCCTTGTCCTTAATAGGCTTACTTCCAGTCTCTGACATTGCACAATGGAGTGTCACCAGCTTCAATTTCCGAGAACTAGGCAGTCCAAGTATGGCTGGGCCATCTGTATCCACAACATAAAATGTTGCCCTCGCCCAATCTCCTTCTCCGTATCTGCATAGAAAGCTAACACACCCATAATGCGGTATTTGAGTTTGATTGGGGCAAACCAGAGTTGTCCTCCTCTGCATTAGTGAAGATCTAAGAGGGTGTCCTCCTTCATCCACCTGCTTAGGGTACACCTTCTTGAAGATCCTCACAGGAAGGATATTCCCTTGTGCACCTGTGTCGACCTTCACCTTAAGTGTGTGGTTTCCAGGTCTGTCATCAAAAGAGACTTGCAGGGTAGCAATCACTTCATCCCTGTTGTCCACTTCAGGGATACTGTCTACATGAAGGTTCACTGTGATAGTCCCCAAAGATAAACTATCAAAGGTATCTTCAATTTCTTGAGTCTCATCATCTTTGAAGTCAAGGGGGTGCATGTCCCGCTTCTCCTCTCTGCCTCTCTGGGAGTACTTCTGAGACTGCGGGCCAGCATTCTGCTTCTTAAAGTTCTTATTATATCCACCAGTCTTACCCCCTTGAGAGCGATTCGGGCAGCATTTCCTCCAGTGGCCCCTTTTTCCACATGCATTACAAGTCGATTTGTATGCTGGACATGCCTTGGGTTGATGCTGAGTAGCACAAAATCTGCACCTCTTGGCCTTCTGGAAAACATGAATGTCAGCCTTGTCCATGGTCTGGAGTTGGTGCATATGAGCTGTACTTGCTTCGTGCGCCCTTGCGATGTCTATCGCCTCCTCCAAGTTCAGTTTACTATCTTTTGCCAACAACAGCTTCTGCACTTCCGGGTACTTGACTCCTGATATCAGAACTTCAATAATGCGCTCATCCATCATCCCAATTGGCTGATCAGATCCTTGTTTCTTGGCAGGAAACATGCATTTCGATGCCTTAGACTTACATCGCAGCACAAAATCCTCAATAGATTCAGAATTGTCCTGCCTGAACCTCTGAAATTCCAAGCGATGAATGCGGAAGTTTTCTGTTGGCTGGACTTGGCCGGCAAAATGCGTCCAAATATTGTTTGGGTCAGCACACTGGTCTTCATTCAAGTCCCACGTGTTGAACATACGCAAACCTTCTCTGCCAGACCACATAACTATGTAGTTATATTGTTCCTTCACTGGAATGTTCTTCACCCGAAACCACATGTTTGAGAGCTGCTTGAACTCCCTAAATGCTTGAGCCCTATCAGGACTATTCCAGTCAAAAACTGGTGTAGGAATAGGTGTAGCCATGGTGAATTCCGTAAATCACCGACTCAAGCTGCTATAAAGGCAAATAAAGGTTAAATATCAACCTGCTAAATTCAATGTACTGTTATTTTCACATGCATGGATAACATCAAGTAAAACATGGAAATATTGCATTCATCATACTCTGAAAATGATACAATAATGATTCATCCATGCAAATGTACGGCGTATCTTCTCCTCAGTAGATCACATAATACCTGTTATAATGTATTCATTAGGAGTACTCTGTACACAGAAAATCTGTACCAGATCAATTTTACCCGTAGTAAAATTTAAATTAGCATCAAACAGTTACGAAATGTAGCATGGGCTGGTACCAATACCTACATAACCT
The DNA here is from genome assembly GCA_035222895.1 of Strongylocentrotus droebachiensis. NCBI lineage: Eukaryota > Metazoa > Echinodermata > Echinoidea > Camarodonta > Strongylocentrotidae > Strongylocentrotus > Strongylocentrotus droebachiensis. Next base: position 47,823 of record JAVYIG010004369.1, read on the forward strand.
CAGCTTCAAAATGTGCAAAGCCTCAATGTAAACAATACAGTTTAATAATTTTAATTTATCAAATGTATCAACACACAATTCTCAGCTTCAAATAATGTGCAAAAATCCCAATTTACACATGCACAGTACTTGCTGTAAATGTCAATGTCTTATGCCTGGCGACTTAACAACTGAGTCCAAATGCCAGAACTTTCTAAATGAGTCCAAAAATGTTCATGGAACCATCCATACTAGCAGTCACAGTTCTTTGGCTTTGCTTCACCGGATGAACAGTCACAACTGCTAATGATTAATGTCCATCAAGTACTCGATCACGTCCTCGCCGACGCTAAGGAGACGGGACGGAACTTGATTGAAGTTGGTCCAACTTCACAGGTCCAAGACAAATTGCGTAACTCCAGTCCTAGTCTCGGACTATCCAGTACCGCAGCATAATCAAGCCCATTCAGCAATCACGTAGATCTAGAGATAGAACGTAACTTAGGCTTATTCAAGGTGTTGTAGACTCTAGTCCATATCAGGTCCAACACTGCATCCAATCAGGACTAGGTCCAGATCTAGTCCAGTTTCACACAAAACTGCTCGACTCAGCACAAATTACGAAGGCTGATCTAAGCACAGCACAGCGTCCAATAATTACTAGGTCCAGATCTATGCTAGATCACCAGTCAACCTTTAGTACTAACGGGTCCAATTTGGATCGAAGCTAAGTCCAGATCTAATCTAGATCCCGAACCAATTACACAATTTTAGTGTCTCACCTCGGCTCACAATTTTAGCAATCCCGTGGTCTATCATCGGCTAGCTGCATTGCTCCAGCGTTTTAGTTCTGGTCCAAAACCTGCGTGTTGCTCTGGAACCCGTACTCCGTAGTCGAAACAGCGGACGATCCAGCAACAGATCCAGATTACACTAGCCCATGTCCTAATAAACAGATCACAGTCCGGGCCCCGCTTCGGCGCTTGCTTCCATCAGAAGCCAAATACAGACCGACCTCGAACTCAGAGCGACGACCAACCAATCACATTCAAACACTGACAGTGTCCTCGGCGGGCATATCGTGCACATCCATATCGACTGCGCACACATATAATGTAGTCAGTTCATACCTCCGGCGCCAAACGCTCAATAAAACAGTCCGTTTGATCCTCAAAATTTCACTTCCATAACGTGAGTCCAACTACCGCTGGCTGCCACCATGTAATGTAATAGATAATGTCACCAATCCAATAATGAAGATATGAACACATGACCGTGTAAAGTATTGGTTCAAGGTTTATTATGGAACATTCTCAGGCCGCCGGTTTCAACTCTCGAGTTCATCTTTTACACCGTCGTGCGCATGCCATTCTACAACATAATATCATGACAAGCATACGGTGAGCAAACGGTTAGCAAGAGAGAGCGCACGCGCGGATTTCTCTGTTCCGGTGATAAATCGCGGTTAGCTAAAAGCGCGCACGTGATGAGCTAAGATCGCGCATGCTTTGAAAGCTGTATTGTGACGTAACGGTGAGAAATCGCGGTTAGCAAAAAGCGCGCACGTGATGAGCTAAGATCGCGCATGCTTTGAAAGCTGTATTGTATCATTTTCGTATCATTCTGTCGGCAACGAAATCAAGTAATAAATCATTTTCGTATCATTCTGTCGGCAATGAAATCAAGTAAATAATAATTTTCGTATCATAAAGATAATCATATGCTGGTAACATTTTGATGAATTTGTTAATGATGATGATGACTATGAAATTATGATATGATGGTGATGATGACTGTGTGGTGGTGGTTAGGATGATCGTTAATTGATGAAAAATGCGGGAATACACTAGCGATCGTTTTGAGTTGTCGAGTTGAGATTCGCTAGAGGCTTGATAATAATTTTTTTTAAATAGGATTGGTCAAGTACCGTCACCGTCTTAGCAGTGTGGGATTAGACTGATTTAACAGGAAAAAATGAAGGAAAGAGAAAGAATTAGAGGCAGGTACTAGTGTTGTATCCGAACCGAACATGGCACTTCCGAACCGAACGCAAAGGCCTGGTTCGAATGTTTGGAATAAAAATGTTAACGTTTTCGCAAGCTAATTAATTTGTCATGTATTTTGTTCCTAATTTCATGTCATGACTGTTCATTCTATATTTACTTTTTTCCCCATTTTCTTTCGTTGCGATATATGCCTCTCCAAATTCTTTCCGATGTGCAATGGAAGAGAATTATATTTCATTATTTTGCGCTTACTGGAAGCGAAAGTTTATTTTACAGTACATTGTTGATAAACGCAAGGTGAGGTTAATACATTACTTTTTATCGTCTGATGAAATACTCACGTGGCAGGAGAATCATCTCTGTGTTATTGATTTTAAAATCAAATTGTTATCGCAAACATATTTCATTTTATGTTAACACAATCTACCTGAGTTTTATGTTAATTGTATCCTATGCTGGAGTGAACTTATATATATATATTGACATTTTTTAAGTCGAGAATGTTACAAATGAATTGTTATGGTACAACACTAACATAAAATTTGATAGTAGAACCCTATTTTTTAGAGAGGTTTTGAGAAATCATGATAAAGAATAGGTAATGGAAAGATAGAAGAGAAGATGAAAGATGGAAAACAAAGAATTACATAAGTATTGATAGATTAATAAAAACAAAGAATAGAAGGAAGAAACATAGAATAACATAAGGAAAGAGACAATGAAAACGAATCGATAATGGAAAGATAGAAGAGAAGATGAAAGATGGAAAAACAAAGAATAACATAAGGAAAGACAGAAAGAGAAATTGATAGAATAATAAAAACAGAGAATAACATGAGAATAGAAGGAAGAAACATAGAATTACATAAGGAAAGAGACAATGAAAAGAATCGATAATGGAAAGATAGAAGAGAAGATGAAAGATGGAAAAACAAAGAATAACATAAGGAAAGACAGAAAGAGAAATTGATAGAATAATAAAAACAGAGAATAACATGAGAATAGAAGGAAGAAACATAGAATTACATAAGGAAAGAGACAATGAAAAGAATCGATAATGGAAAGATAGAAGAGAAGATGAAAGATGGAAAAACAAAGAATAACATAAGGAAAGACACAAAGAAAAACTGATAGAATGATAATATAAACAAAGAATTACATAAGAGAAGGTGATAGAAGAAAGAAACGAAGAATAATAAAAACAAAGAACATGAGAATAGAAGGAAGAAACATTAGAATAGCATAAGGAAAGACAGAAAGAGACGATCATGATAAAGAATAGATAATGGAAAGATGGAAAAACAAAGAATAACATAAGGAAAGACAGAAAGAGAAAGTGATAGAATAATATTTTTTTTAAAGGATTACATAAGAGAAGGTGATAGAAGAAAAGAACGAAGAATAATAAAAACAATGAATAACATGAGAATAGAAGAAACATAGAATAACATAAGGAAAGACAGAAAGAAAAAATGATAAAGAATAGATAATGGAAAGATAGAAGAGAAGATGAAAGATGGAAAAAACAAAGAATAACATAAGGAAAGACACAAAAAGAAAGTGATAGAATGATAATAAAAACAGAGAATAACATGAGAATAAAAAGGAAGAAACATAGAATAACATAAGGAAAGACAGAAAGAGACAATCATGATAAAGTATAGATATTCGAAAGATAGAAGAGGAATAAAATCTGACCAATAGAATTAGGCCCACCGGGAGCTTCGAACGTGACCTTGATATTGCATACCAGTGAGCAAGTTTTGTTTCTTTATTTATTTAAATACGGTGATTAAAAAACATGATTTCAGCTCTGCATAATACTGTTTTTCAGCATGTCCGTACATGATACATTAAATCTGTAAGAATTTTCGTATCATTCTGTCGGGAATGACATCAAGTAAATAATCATTTTCGTATCATTATGTCGTGTGTTTATGCTCGGAATGAAAAGAGCATTCTTTTATACTATTGTGATGTAATAATCCAACTGATTGTGACGTCAGTGGCAAGCGCGCATCGGTATGATAAAATAAAACAAATAACATGGCTGTGAAGTTGGCAAGGCTCCAAGAAGTAAGCGTGGGAACCAAAATTTCCTCCCTGCCTGGATACATAAAGACTGTACCCAGGCAGGGAGGAAATTTTGCACTTTCTCTGTCATCAAGTCACTCAGCAACAGATTAAGATAAGAGTCAGTCGTTGAATGATATAATTATGTCAACAAGATAAGAGATAACTTTGTTTCTCTGGGGACTTGGTTGAATGTGACAAGGGCCACGCGAATGTAATAAATCAAGTTTAGGGCCCGTTTAGGGGTGTCTTGCTAGCTATTATATTATTATAATTTTTGGTCTTGCTATATATATTACTCAATCCCGAACCGAACCAAAGTTCGGGTAAAAAAATTGCCGAACTCTACCATACCGAACATGGCGCATGACTTACAGCAATATTGAGGAAACCTACATTTTGTATTCTTTTATTCTTTTGTTTAGAGAGGTTTTAAGAAACCCAAACACCCGCCTGGTTTGAATGTAAACATCCCATGGCTTGTTCATTAGAGCAGCAAAGGGGTTTTCTTCCAGTCTCTCTCTACCCCCCCCCCCCGGTCCCCTTGATCACTTCACTATCTTCCCTCTTTCTTTCTCTCTCCACCTCGTCTCGCCTTTGTCTTAGTTATACATTTATCTCTTCCTCTCTCCCTCTCTCCCGTCCTTTCACCTTTTCTGTAAATCACACAGCATGCTCGTCATTTTCACTGAAATAACACCCATATTTATCCATATTATAATGAGTTCATAACCCCATATTAGATGTGATATAACTTTGAAATACTCTTTATTAATAAATCTTTTGCAATAAATTTGGCAACAAAAGAACTAACCTCCCTGGCTTAATGTCAAACACGAGAGCTTCGCAACTACTTTGCTTGCCTGCCTGCAAACTGAATGTCATAACATGGAGATCGAGAGAGGTTTTCCAAAATAAGTAATGGCCTAGATTATAATTAAAAAAATCCTGGTTTGTGTAGGGCCAGGGTCAACGGATTGGTAATGAATGAATAGAATAATAATGAATTATGTGTGATTTGGAGTTATGGATCCTTTATGTAATTTTCAAATCTCTATCTCCCTTTCTTTCGCTTCATATCTTTTACTTCCCCTCTCTCTCTCTCTAATTAATAATCATTTTCTTATCATTCTATCAGCATTGAAATCAAGTAAATAATCATTTTCGTATCATTGTCTCATCAATGAAATCAAGTAAAAAATCATTTTCGTATCATTGTCTCGTCAATGAAATCAAGTAAACGATCAGTTTCGTATCATTGCCTCGTCAATGAAATCAACTAAATAATCATTTTCGTATCATTGTCTCGACAATGAAATCAACTTAATAATCATTTTCGTATCATTGTCTCGTCAATGAAATCAAGTAAATAATCATTTTCGTATCATTGTCTCGACAATGAAATCAACTAAATAATCATTTTCGTAACATTGTCTCGACAATGAAATCAACTAAATAATCATTTTCGTATCATTGTCTCGACAATGAAATCAACTAAATAATCATTTTCGTATCATTGTCTCGACAATGAAATCAACTAAACAATCATTTTCGTATCATTGTCTCGACAATGAAATCAACTTAATAATCATTTTCGTATCATTGTCTCGTCAATGAAATCAACTAAATAATCATTTTCGTATCATTGTCTCGACAATGAAATCAACTAGTAAATAATCATTTTCGTATCATTGTCTCGTCAATGAAATCAAGTAAATAATCATTTTCGTATCATTGTCTCGTCAATGAAATCAACTAAATAATCATTTTCGTATCATTGTCTCAGCATTGAAATCAAGTAAATAATCATTTTCGTATGATTGTCTCGTCAATGAAATCAAGTAAATAATCATTTTCGTATCATTGTCTCGTCAATGAAATCAAGTAAACAATCATTTTCGTATAATTGTCTCGTCAATGAAATCAAGTAAATTATAATTTTCGTATCATTGTCTCGTCAATGAAATCAACTAAATAATCATTTTCGTATCATTGTCTCAGCATTGAAATCAAGCAAATAATCATTTTCGTATGATTGTCTCGTCAAAGAAATCAAGTAAATAATCATTTTCGTATCATTGTCTCGACAATGAAATCAACTAACTTTCGTATCATTGTCTCGACAATGAAATCAACTAAATAATCATTTTCGTATGATTGTCTCGTCAATGAAATCAACTAAATAATCATTTTCGTATCATTGTCTCAGCATTGAAATCAAGTAAATAATCATTTTCGTATGATTGTCTCGTCAAAGAAATCAAGTAAATAATCATTTTCGTATCATTGTCTCGACAATGAAATCAACTAAATAATCATTTTCGTAACATTGTCTCGACAATGAAATCAACTAAATAATCATTTTCGTATCATTGTCTCGACAATGAAATCAACTGAATAATCATTTTCGTATCATTGTCTCGACAATGAAATCAACTAAACAATCATTTTCGTATCATTGTCTCGACAATGAAATCAAGTAAGCAATCATTTTTGTATCATTGTCACGCCAATGAAATCAAGTAAACAATCATTTTCGTATCATTGTCTCGTCAATGAAATCAAGTAAACAATCATTTTCGTATCATTGTCTAGACAATGAAATCAACTGAATTATCATTTTCGTATGATTGTCTCGTCAATGAAATCAACTAAATAATCATTTTCGTATCATTGTCTCGTCAATGAAATCAAGTAAACAATCATTTTCGTATCATTGTCTCGTCAAAGAAATCAAGTAAATAATCATTTTCGTATGATTGTCTCGTCAATGAAATCAAGTAAATAATCTTTTTCGTATCATTGTCTCGTCAATGAAATCAAGTAAACAATCATTTTCGTATCATTGTCTCGTCAATGAAATCAACTAAATTATCATTTGCGTATCATTGTCTCGTCAATGAAATCAAGTAAATTATAATTTTCGTATCATTGTCTCAGCATTGAAATCAAGTAAATAATCATTTTCGTATGATTGTCTCGTCAAAGAAATCAAGTAAATAATCATTTTCGTATCATTGTCTCGACAATGAAATCAACTAAATAATCATTTTCGTATCATTGTCTCGACAATCATTTTCGTATCATTGTCTCGACAATGAAATCAACTAAATAATCATTTTCGTATCATTGTCTCGCCAATGAAATCAAGTAAACAATCATTTTCGTATCATTGTCTCGTCAATGAAATCAAGTAAACAATCATTTTCGTATCATTGTCTAGACAATGAAATCAACTAAATAATCATTTTCGTATGATTGTCTCGTCAATGAAGTCAACAAAATAATCATTTTCGTATCATTGTCTTGTCAATGAAATCAAGTAAATAATCATTTTCGTATGGTTGTCTCGTCAATGAAATCAACTAAATAATCATTTTCGTATCATTGTCTCAGCATTGAAATCAAGTAAATAATCATTTTCGTATGATTGTCTCGTCAAAGAAATCAAGTAAATAATCATTTTCGTATGATTGTCTCGTCAATGAAATCAACTAAATAATCATTTTCGTATCATTGTCTCAGCATTGAAATCAAGTAAATAATCATTTTCGTATGATTGTCTTGTCAATGAAATCAAGTAAATAATCATTTTCGTATCATTGTCTCGTCAATGAAATCAACTAAATTATCATTTTCGTATCATTGTCTCGTCAATGAAATCAAGTAAATAATCATTTTCGTATCATTGTCTCGTCAATGAAATCAACTAAATAATCATTTTCGTATCATTGTCTCAGCATTGAAATCAAGTAAATAATCATTTTCGTATGATTGTCTCGTCAAAGAAATCAAGTAAATAATCATTTTCGTATCATTGTCTCGACAATGAAATCAACTAAATAATCATTTTCGTATCATTGTCTCGACAATGAAATCAACTAAATAATAATTTTCGTATCATTGTCTCGACAATGAAATCAAGTAAACAATCATTTTCGTATCCTTGTCTCGACGATGAAATCAAGTAAACAATCAATTTTGTATCATTGTCTCGACAATGAAATTAAGTAAACAATCATTTTCGTATCATTGTCTCGTCAATGAAATCAAGTAAATAATCATTTTCGTATCATTGTCTCGACAATGAAATCAACTAAATAATCATTTTCGTAACATTGTCTCGACAATGAAATCAACTAAATAATCATTTTCGTATCATTGTCTCGACAATGAAATCAACTAAATAATCATTTTCGTATCATTGTCTCGACAATGAAATCAACTAAACAATCATTTTCGTATCATTGTCTCGACAATGAAATCAACTTAATAATCATTTTCGTATCATTGTCTCGTCAATGAAATCAACTAAATAATCATTTTCGTATCATTGTCTCGACAATGAAATTAAGTAAACAATCATTTTCGTATCATTGTCTCGTCAATGAAATCAAGTAAATAATCATTTTCGTATCATTGTCTCGACAATGAAATCAACTAAATAATCATTTTCGTAACATTGTCTCGACAATGAAATCAACTAAATAATCATTTTCGTATCATTGTCTCGACAATGAAATCAACTAAATAATCATTTTCGTATCATTGTCTCGACAATGAAATCAACTAAACAATCATTTTCGTATCATTGTCTCGACAATGAAATCAACTTAATAATCATTTTCGTATCATTGTCTCGTCAATGAAATCAACTAAATAATCATTTTCGTATCATTGTCTCGTCAATGAAATCAACTTAATAATCATTTTCGTATCATTGTCTCGTCAATGAAATCAAGTAAATAATCATTTTCGTATCATTGTCTCGACAATGAAATCAACTAAATAATCATTTTCGTAACATTGTCTCGACAATGAAATCAACTAAATAATCATTTTCGTATCATTGTCTCGACAATGAAATCAACTAAATAATCATTTTCGTATCATTGTCTCGACAATGAAATCAACTAAACAATCATTTTCGTATCATTGTCTCGACAATGAAATCAACTTAATAATCATTTTCGTATCATTGTCTCGTCAATGAAATCAACTAAATAATCATTTTCGTATCATTGTCTCGACAATGAAATCAACTAGTAAATAATCATTTTCGTATCATTGTCTCGTCAATGAAATCAAGTAAATAATCATTTTCGTATCATTGTCTCGTCAATGAAATCAACTAAATAATCATTTTCGTATCATTGTCTCAGCATTGAAATCAAGTAAATAATCATTTTCGTATGATTGTCTCGTCAATGAAATCAAGTAAATAATCATTTTCGTATCATTGTCTCGTCAATGAAATCAAGTAAACAATCATTTTCGTATAATTGTCTCGTCAATGAAATCAAGTAAATTATAATTTTCGTATCATTGTCTCGTCAATGAAATCAACTAAATAATCATTTTCGTATCATTGTCTCAGCATTGAAATCAAGCAAATAATCATTTTCGTATGATTGTCTCGTCAAAGAAATCAAGTAAATAATCATTTTCGTATCATTGTCTCGACAATGAAATCAACTAACTTTCGTATCATTGTCTCGACAATGAAATCAACTAAATAATCATTTTCGTATGATTGTCTCGTCAATGAAATCAACTAAATAATCATTTTCGTATCATTGTCTCAGCATTGAAATCAAGTAAATAATCATTTTCGTATGATTGTCTCGTCAAAGAAATCAAGTAAATAATCATTTTCGTATCATTGTCTCGACAATGAAATCAACTAAATAATCATTTTCGTAACATTGTCTCGACAATGAAATCAACTAAATAATCATTTTCGTATCATTGTCTCGACAATGAAATCAACTGAATAATCATTTTCGTATCATTGTCTCGACAATGAAATCAACTAAACAATCATTTTCGTATCATTGTCTCGACAATGAAATCAAGTAAGCAATCATTTTTGTATCATTGTCACGCCAATGAAATCAAGTAAACAATCATTTTCGTATCATTGTCTCGTCAATGAAATCAAGTAAACAATCATTTTCGTATCATTGTCTAGACAATGAAATCAACTGAATTATCATTTTCGTATGATTGTCTCGTCAATGAAATCAACTAAATAATCATTTTCGTATCATTGTCTCGTCAATGAAATCAAGTAAACAATCATTTTCGTATCATTGTCTCGTCAAAGAAATCAAGTAAATAATCATTTTCGTATGATTGTCTCGTCAATGAAATCAAGTAAATAATCTTTTTCGTATCATTGTCTCGTCAATGAAATCAAGTAAACAATCATTTTCGTATCATTGTCTCGTCAATGAAATCAACTAAATTATCATTTGCGTATCATTGTCTCGTCAATGAAATCAAGTAAATTATAATTTTCGTATCATTGTCTCAGCATTGAAATCAAGTAAATAATCATTTTCGTATGATTGTCTCGTCAAAGAAATCAAGTAAATAATCATTTTCGTATCATTGTCTCGACAATGAAATCAACTAAATAATCATTTTCGTATCATTGTCTCGACAATCATTTTCGTATCATTGTCTCGACAATGAAATCAACTAAATAATCATTTTCGTATCATTGTCTCGCCAATGAAATCAAGTAAACAATCATTTTCGTATCATTGTCTCGTCAATGAAATCAAGTAAACAATCATTTTCGTATCATTGTCTAGACAATGAAATCAACTAAATAATCATTTTCGTATGATTGTCTCGTCAATGAAGTCAACAAAATAATCATTTTCGTATCATTGTCTTGTCAATGAAATCAAGTAAATAATCATTTTCGTATGGTTGTCTCGTCAATGAAATCAACTAAATAATCATTTTCGTATCATTGTCTCAGCATTGAAATCAAGTAAATAATCATTTTCGTATGATTGTCTCGTCAAAGAAATCAAGTAAATAATCATTTTCGTATGATTGTCTCGTCAATGAAATCAACTAAATAATCATTTTCGTATCATTGTCTCAGCATTGAAATCAAGTAAATAATCATTTTCGTATGATTGTCTTGTCAATGAAATCAAGTAAATAATCATTTTCGTATCATTGTCTCGTCAATGAAATCAACTAAATTATCATTTTCGTATCATTGTCTCGTCAATGAAATCAAGTAAATAATCATTTTCGTATCATTGTCTCGTCAATGAAATCAACTAAATAATCATTTTCGTATCATTGTCTCAGCATTGAAATCAAGTAAATAATCATTTTCGTATGATTGTCTCGTCAAAGAAATCAAGTAAATAATCATTTTCGTATCATTGTCTCGACAATGAAATCAACTAAATAATCATTTTCGTATCATTGTCTCGACAATGAAATCAACTAAATAATAATTTTCGTATCATTGTCTCGACAATGAAATCAAGTAAACAATCATTTTCGTATCCTTGTCTCGACGATGAAATCAAGTAAACAATCAATTTTGTATCATTGTCTCGACAATGAAATTAAGTAAACAATCATTTTCGTATCATTGTCTCGTCAATGAAATCAAGTAAACAATCATTTTCGTATCATTGTCTCGACAATGAAATCAACTAAATAATCATTTTCGTATGATTGTCTCGTCAATGAAATCAACTAAATAATCGTTTTCGTATCATTCTGTCGTGTGTTTATGCTCGGAATGAAAAGAGCATTCTTTTACACTATTGTGATGTAATAATAAACTGATTGTGACGTCAGTGGCAAGCGCGCATCGGTATGATAAAATAAAACAAATAACTTGACTTTCCGCGTACGTGTGTGCAACTTTTGAGAGTTCTTTGGATACGCGCTCGCAGACTTAGCGCGCACATTTCTTTTTGTTATTAACCGCCATTCCTCGGTTAGCAAACGGTGAGCGTACGGTGAGCAAACGGTGAGCAAACGGTGAGCAAACGGTGAGGAACCGAAGTTCGGAGTACGGTGAACGGATCCTCGCCGTTCACCGTACACAGTTCGGTGCGGTTTACGGAGCGGAACCGATGCCAAAACCTTTGAGCGGTAGTGTACCCTTGTACCGAGCAGCACAGTCAACACCACACAGAGCTTATCAGACTTGTGAGGATGGGTGACCGGGTGGTGTGGTAGGTACCATACTGCGTCCTGGACATCATCCTTCTTTTATTTTCTGGTGATCTCCTGTTGACTCAGGGGTGGTTGGGTTAACCTCTTCTGCAAAGCCCTTCTCGATGTAACCTTTAATGGTGCCCTTGTTCTTGTTGAAGAATTCTTCATCCTTCTGAAACTTGTTCTTCAGATATTTAAGTCTCACTTCGGCTAGATGACGGTTGCTGGGAAGGCATGGTGGGATATGCTTCCAGGGGAGACCTACTTCGTAGTGGCCATCCTTTAGGATAGTAGACTCATCCATGATGTTTCTGGCCTTTCAATCCTTCACTGAATCAGCAACAACTTCTAGATTATTTCCCACTGCATGGTCTAGCTCCCAGAACCGTTCAAGTTGTTGATGCAGGGCCTCCTGCTCTGTCCGGGTGAAGTGCACGTTGTAGCCAGGTTGATTGTCAGATCCACGCCGTGTAGATCCTATCTGGGTCCACCCCAGAGGCTTTTTAACCATGTACAAGAAATCAATCAATCAATCAATGAAATTTCATAAAATAACTCAATATTACCTTTGAATACCAAGTCAGACACAAGCCAAAGCTGGTCTTCTGCACATCCATGCACACAAAACAAGCCTCAGTCTCAAGTTTCACTAGCTCCTCAATAACTCTCTCAGTGCTCTCTGACATATCTACAAAGAGTTCAAACACTTCTGTACCATATACTGCCATCTTTCACGCCAATGACAGCCATTCTCAAGTTCCTTGATCCTTGCCATCTTAACTTTCCTTTTTCCACCACTCTCAACTTCACCATCCCTTGTTTGTCCTTATTGAACGTCTGTGCCATCGCCATGGATCAAACTAGTCTATAGACTTAGTAGATCTAGACCCTACAAATAAATACATAAAAGATATGTTAATTAAAAATTAGTTCACCACAAAAATGCAAAATGTCACTTCATACATGATAAACTCTTCACATAAAAATATCTCCAGCATTCTTAGCTGATAACATCCAGGATTCCTTTCATTCACTTTTGGATGCCTACATTGGCAGGTCCACAGGACAGGCATCTTTGGAATAGTTCCACGAGTTGTGGTTCAAAGACAATGTATCACACTTAAATATGCCATATTATTTAATCAACAAATTTAACCTTGAAATAAAACCAAAAAAAATCTGACAAATAAAATCGGTCACATATGAATCAAGACTTCAGGTTCCGATTCAGAAGCAGAGTTACACTGCTAAGTGTGTCGTCGCTACACTCAGCTAGCCTACCCTTATGGAAATTGGTGCAAGCTTGTGCTGCAAGCTTGTTCTACTAGCTTGTTCTAAACTCATTCAACTAGCTTGCTGCAAGCTTGCCATGAGTGTGTTACTAGCTTGCACTGCTCCAAAAATGCAAATGAGATTATCTATCAGCCAATCAGGACAGAGGAAATATATTTGCAGGTCAATTATTATATGTGTATATATATGACCATACAATGATTCTCTGTTTCAGACCTCATCAGCAGAGAATCAAGGTTTTGAGATACTTATTTTACATTAACAGTGTGCATACAAAATTCATTAAATGCAAAACAGTATATGCTCCTGAGAAGATACTTGTGCAAATGCAGGCAAGAACTGCATGTATAGAAAAAGTTACTAGAACTAGTAGCTGGCTGCAGGATATGATTCTGGAAGCGATAAAAGGTCTGCTCACTGAAGCAGGCTTATTTCAGGTTGAACATGATCTTCAGCATTTCGGAGCAACTTCCTCCTGCAAATAGTGTGGCTGCTGACAGGAGAATGTTCCCAGCTGGGGTGCTACCATACCACGGCTGACTAATCCAAGTGCATTTCGTAGCTGAACAACTCAAACACTCTTGGCCGATAACAACCAGGGTTCCTTTCATCCACTTTTGGATGTCTACATTGCCAGATCCATAAGACGGGCATCTTTGGAATAGTTTCATGAGTTGTGTCTCAAAGACGATGTATTTGTTGTCCAAGTGGGGCAAAACACTTGGCCTTGGTTGCCAGGATGTTAAAGGGCGCTGACCTCTCGACCTGTAAAGTGTTTCAAAAACAGGATATTACATGTAAAATTCATCTGGACGTACTAGAAGGTCATCAATGTTCTTGACATTTCCAATGACTTTCAGGGGGGTCTCCTCCTTTTCCATCCATGGCAAACAGCACCTTGGAAATTCTTGCCACTTGCATTGCTGCGTCAGGTAATCGATAAAATTATGATGTATGTTCAGGTCATGGCCAAGGTACTTTATTTATTCTGTTTTATTTAAACAGGGTTGCCCTGTCAGAAATCACAGTACTGTTTTCTAGGGGCCCTGTAAACAAATGCAACATATATGAAGATGCAAACTACTTGAACAATATAAACATCATCGAAACCTCAATACATAGTAACAATACATAGTACTTCACAAGAACATCCATCTCATTTTCTTGGAGGTTCATCAGCTGAGTATTCGTTGCAATATGCGGGTTGACCTCAGTAGTGCTGGACACTTTGCTCCACATTTCGTGGAATGGTCTCTGAGGGTGTCACTCCCTTGAATATGTGAAGTGCTATCTAGCTGTGGTACGGCACAGAAGTACTTGTTCATGGGGTTTACTCCAACAGTAATAAGAAAACTCTTTGATGTGTGCACAGACATGAATGAGCTTCTCAAGAAGTAACAAAATTAGCCGTTTAAAATCAACGTGAAACAAATTGGAAAGGCTTATTTTGTTTTGTTTGGGTTTTTTTATACTAAAAAGGGCATTTTTTCTTTCCTTTCTTTTGTTAAGCTTTGGAGGCCCTTATCTGTTGAAAAAAAGATGGGTAAACATATGCATAAGAATACATTTCCTAAACGCCTAATTTACTATTGGTAGATGATAGATCAGAGGCACTGATGTTACAATGGTGTGAACTGTATGGCTAAATGTTACCTAAAAAGGGCTAATTGTACATTGCTTTACAGCTCACATATTCATTACAGTTCAGTCATTTTCCTTTTTTTCCCCGTAACTGTGGGGATTATGTTATACACTTTATATTTTACACATTTCCATGTTCTCTTGTTAAAAACAGGTTGACACCGCCACCGCCACCGCTTGATACAATCCTCACAGGCTCTTTTGTCTATTCTTTTTCTATTTTGTCTATTAATATCATAGTGTACAAACCTTAACAAGTCTGGCCAGTACACATGCATATTTATGTGCAAATGTACACATCTTGAGGCAACTGGAACAGCACATGCACGGTGCCTTCTCAGTGCACTTGTGAGAGGCACGTTCCCTCTTCTCCAAGTCAGGTGTGCCAGGAATCTTGAAAATGTCCAAGATGGTATCACGAGCACACTTCTCTTGGTTCACCATCACCTTCATGGTACTATTCTTGCATTGCTGGAGGGATCTCTTGTATGCGTACAGTATAGCCAGTCCTCTGTCAAGATTCCGGGTGCACCTATCAACTCCCTGCCAGTATGAGAGGGCACTCTCTACCCCCCCCCCCCCCCCCTAGTTGACGACGACTTGAACGTCCGGAACATGTACACTGAGACTCAGGGCAAGCGTCGTTACAATAACTCTGGTGCAGCTTGAACTGCTACAAAAATCAGTGATGATCATGTCTGACTTCTTGTTAGTTGTGTGGCTATGGTACTGTTCTACCAGCCTGAAAGTTTGATAAGCTAGAATGGGTACAAATGTGTACTTGAATTACTTGAAAGACACAGATAACCAACCTATTCTTCAAACAGCGACTCCTACTTTCCCTAGTTCAAACTTGTCTCCCCGGGCTTTCACGAAACGGAAAACAAGCAGGTGTCCACGATGGAGTAGTTTTTTTCCTTCAATTTCCTTTGTTGCTGCGTTTACAGCATACTGTTGCAGGCACCTTCTTTCATGTATCCATATCTGTATAGTGCTCTCCACAGGTGGTAATCCAGTCCATCTGAAAAGAAAAGAGATTTTCACAGCTGATTGGGCATCAGATGCCACATTTCTAGGGCCTAATTAGTTTTTTTCGCAAAGTCAGTGTAGCAGGAGACAGTTAAAGCCATTTTGTCCGACTTGATCAATCTACCAATACTGTCACTGGATCCTTCAGATAATATCTCACTTAATTCCTGGGAAACTTCAGGAGGGACAGGAAGCATAGTACGACTCTGTTTCACCACTCTGTGCCTCCTTTTTGTTTGAGGTTGTTCTTCTTTGCTGTCAGCAGGTTTCAATTGACATTTATGCTGTCACCTTAGTCACTGCATTAACTACTCATGATAACAAAACATATCTCTAAAAAATCTGTTCATTCAACCACTTTCACAGCAACAACCAGATTGCCTTCGCCAAATTTGTATACTATTTCTTTGGACAAAAGGCCTCCGAGCTCCACTACAAGATCTTCTGGAATTTGTACGCATCTGCTCCCGTCAAGCACGACATCTAAATGATTCCTGCATATCATATGCATCATATGAAAAAGAATAAACTATAACAAGTATATAGAAGAGAAGTAGCATTTTTATTCATTTTGAATAAATTTGCTGTACTCAAGAACCAGTTGTGCAAGTTCACGGACATGATTTCTGAACTCTAGCATCGGAATTTGAGTGCTTGTTGTCTGAAATGAAAGTAGTAACATTGATCAGGACAAATAATGTTTTCTAGATGAGGTATTATACAAATACAACATGATATAGAGGAAAGTAGTGAAAATTACTGATCCCGAGGTGTTGGATGCGTGTGACTACTTCCCGACGCAAAGTGGAGGGAAATAGTCGCACGCATCCAACACCGAGGGATCAGGAATTTGCAATACTTCCCGAAATAAACCATGTTGTATTTGTTTTACTATACCTCATAAATATTTCAGTGAATGTAGAGTTAACACATGAAAAAATCACGCCAAAATATGCATTATTCTCGATCACCGTATGAATTTCCAACTGATAAGTGATATGATTACGGGGGTGCGGTAGTTTTTCAATTTTTTCCCTGCAAGGGCGTTACGTGTACTTGGGGGGAAGTAGGCAAAATACTGTCATGCGCATCAGGTTTTACTGAGCATTGCACTTAGTGTTTTCTGAATAAATATTCATGAGGTATAGTAATAGACATCGCTAAGGGCTCTTATCACAATTACAAAGTGCTCCTTCCCACAGGAATCCTGCAGGAACCCTGGCTCAGTGAGCGCCCCCAGATTAGACCCAGGAAGGAGCAGGTACTTGACAACAATAGTGTGTGACCCATGGTTTTCAAGTAGTTTGATTTTAGAAGTCACTAAAACCTATAGAAACCAATACAACCACATTCAGTGAAGCAGTTAAATATCAATAAGGAGTGCTCCCTTTATGAATGGGATTTTAATGAGACAGGATTTTTAAGTAGACAGGACTTTTTAAGGGCCCTAAAGGAATAAATCAGTTGATGCACTGAGAAGTTATGACATGATGAAATCAAGTAAATAGTCATGATGATTGTTAATGACTCTGTTTTCTGTCACTCTATACAATTTAGTTTGGATGTAGAGGTTGGTGGTTTGATATTATGTGGTTGAAAACAAATTACATAGACTGTCACTAACCTTCATTGCATGTTCTGAGAGGAAGAGTCTTGAAAAGGATGCAGAGGTGAATGGAGAGTTGCTTATATTAGCCTCTGTGGATGTAATGCGGCATTGTATCACTCGCTTCGCTATGTCCTGGGTGACGGTAGCTGGGCATTGAGTGTTGACGTTATGTTGGCTGTCACAAAAGTCTGCTCCACAACCGATGATAACATTAGCTTTGGTGACAGTAAGTGTGGCTTGGTTGATGTAAAGAGGTCTTGGGATGAGTTTATCTGAGTACTCTGCGACAAATGGTCTTGTGATGTGGTAGATAACTGCAGGTATTATGGGCAGAAGTGGCTGGTCGAGCTTTATGATGGGAACGTGGTTCAGCATGGTGTTGTATTCAGCCTCAAATAACCCAACGGTTGCTCCAATCCAAGTGTAGTTCTGGATTTTGAAGAGTTGTCTTGTATCCATGGGTGTTTCGGTGAGGAGATAGAAGAGGTCACCTTTGGTGAGTTCTCTGAAAGATTGATACAGAGATATTTAGGTAGTGTGTGAAACTTATAGTGTTTGTAACTGTGACTACGTAATGTTACAATGTTGGTGGTATTTGAGATGGACAAGCATAGTAGAGGTGTCCTGTTGCAATAGGCCTCACAATTCTGGTTGATAAGTACTGTTTTGAGGGGAAGCCTGGCTCAGATATATACTGTTTCGTATGTTTTTCAGCGTTTTAACCCTCTTGAAACCATTCTAAGGCGTTCCATGCCATACAATGTCAAAATGTTGGCCACAACATACATATCTGGGGCATTTTAGGTCATTACCTGGTATTTTACTACGAAAGTAATTGAGAGTGTTCCGTTAAAGCCCTAGTCGTGTGGTGCGCCACCTACCGGTGGTTCCGGGAACATTGCGTCCAGTTAAATGAAAAATAGACCAGGATTTATGAATATTGACTGAAAACACAATTTGCATAAATCACGTTTTTGAATCATATTTGGCGCGAGCTTTTCGCGTTTCAGACTTCTCACGAAAAATGTCGAGGGGGGGGCCTAACCCCCCCCCCCCCATAGGATTAGGGTTAATCCTAAAAAAGACTGGGCTATTTTTGGTCTCTAAGAAAACTGGGGGGGGGGGCATAAAGTGCCCCAAGTCTGTTTAGGGTTAAATATAACACCTGACACATGTGTTTTCACAAATAACTCCCTCTGAAAGGTAAGCAGATCTGAAACTAGATGAATACTCGACCGCGCACGGTCAAAATTTATGCCTACGCCATCACGTGATCAGAAAGATATTACCCCTTATACAACGCGATCAGAAATATTTGGGTGATTTTTATAAGTTTTTGGGGCCCTGTGACCATTGACCTTTGAAATCCTGAAACCAAAATTTAATCATCTTCCTATGCTTATACATACTTGAGCCAGGTAGAAAGCTGTTCAATTGTTCTGAAGTTATCGTGGTAACAAGCTATTTTGGATGATATTTTAAAAGTTTTTCTTGGCCCTGTGACCTTTGACCAACTGAACCACAAATCTAATCAGTTCATCCTGACATGCAGACACATGCAAATTTATACATAAAATCAAACTTTTTGCTCTATTTCACTATATAAAGCTCCTAGAAAGCTGATTTTTGTGTAAATATTCTTTATATGATTCCTTACAATTCTACTTGTAAACAAAATTGCCATGAGAATCAATTTCCTATGTTTTATACTGTTTTATGAATTTCTTACGTATTTCTTTGTTTTTTCGACCTTTTGTTTTTTATTGTTTTTTAGATGGAATGTGTTGCAGAACATTTTGGAAGCATATTTATGCTAAAATAATTCATTTCAGCCCATAAAAGAGAAGGTATTCATATATTTATGATTTCTTACTGAAAACACATTTTACATAGACTTTGTACACAAAATCACGTTTTTGAGCCATTTTCGGTCTGACATGCATGCACTAAAGGTGGACGGCGGCGTAACCATATGCCCCATTTTCGCGAAAATGATCTTAAAAGTTGCACAAGACTTGATAGTAAAAAATCAGCGAGTCACGCGGTGAAAAAATTTCGCATGGCAGAGCGGTTGCGATGAAATTCGTCGAGGGGGGGGGCAGTTGGAAAAGGGTTAAGCCATGGAATAAGCTATGGAAAAATAGGTGTCATCTTAAACAGAAAGAACACTTTTTTCTGTGATGTGACACAATATGGAAATATGTTTCCGATATATTTGCTATGTATCCGTAAACTCAATTTTCCAAAGTTTGTATGAGGGGAAAGGGTTCATAGCAGAATGGAAAAGTGTTTTGGAAAAAAGATGTTTAATAATACATGTACATGTACATGTTCTCACCATTTAGGTTGACATTGATACTGTCCAAGGACATTCCAGAGCACTTGTTCATCTGTCCCTTTTCCATTAGCAGCAGTATTTTTGCGATCTTAGCTACCTGAAGTGTGTTCTCTGATAATCTATAATACTCTCGGTGAACTTTAATGTTGTGGCCCATAAAGGTGGCAAGTACATCTAGTTCATTGTCCTTCAGACATAATATCTGGGACATGGTTGCGACATGTTTCCTTAGCTGAGTGGATGTGATGTTTTCTGGATGTTCTGCTTTAGACATCCGAGCAAACTTTCTCACAGCATCACAACCCCTATAAGGTGTGGTACAACCTGGGCGCGCAAACAGGTGCATATTGGACTCCAGGACTCCAGCATCTTGCCTAATGCTTTCCTCTGCTAAAACATCAAGTGCTTCTTTCATTTCCTGCGTCAGAAGCACAGGGACTGTTCTCCCTCTCTTTCCAGGTATTTCAACTCTGGTCAGTTTCTTGCAAAGCTCCTTTTCAAGCTTGTTGAGGCCCTGTAGAACGTCTTTGTTGAGATCTCCAGTACGTTTTTTTTAGTTTTCTACTGTCATCCTTTCAACCTCTCCACTACGTTTCCTATTGAACAGGACAGTCTGAGCAAGCATGGCTTGGCCTAACCTGGAGAAATCATCACTGCTTACAGAACCTGCTGTGATGTGTGTCATTGACTCCTGCATCTGGTGCTGGATGGTGTTGTGCACGCTTTGTATGTCAGAAGACAAAGGAATTATTGTTAGTCTGTTCCTCTTTGCTGTGTAGAGAGTCTTGAGAGCACCTGTTGAAACTTTTTCTGCCCATTCAAGAGAGCACAATTCACCAAACTGTTCAGCCCTTTCTTTCTGCCCTGTGTCCCCATTCTTCAGTGCTTCAGCCATAAGAAACCTGGAACACTTTTTGAGTGAGTGTCCAACTTTTAAGGCTAGAGAAGGTGTCTTATACTTGCCTGAGCTCTCATCCAAGCCTGCTATTTTGTTGACAGCTCGGACCACATCATCAAACACCTTTGGGTCAATGGTCTCAGACAGGCAGTTGATGGATGGTCTGATAGATCTCATTTGAAGGAGCAGATGGCCCATTTCCCTTAGTTTTTGACCAACATAGTTATAATGGTTGTTTGAGTCCTGGAACATGGATAGAAGATGTCCACCGAGCTTTATGATTAAATCATCATGCCTCACTGCCAAACTAACATCATCATGAGTCATTCGGCTGAAGACTTCATCTCGAAGTCTTACAGGTACTTCTTTTGGCATAGGCAGCAACATCGAACATTGTGACTGAAAACTTCCAGATCCAGACTGAGCACTTCCGACACATTTCTTTCGATGCTTCCACAAGTCACTCCTTACATACCATGCGTAACACTGAGTGCAAGGCAGGTAGTCCTTCACTGGTGTTTCATACGTTGGCCGTTTAAATGGAATCAGCAAACCCTTCCCTTCTCTTAATACTTGAAGATTATGAGCATGATTGCCTTTATTTCTCAAAAGTTCAAGTAAGTCACGTCGATTCTTAGACTTCTTTGGAAATGCCATGATTCTTTTAACATCAATTTCGTTTGAATGATGTGACTGGATGTGACGAGCAAATTTTGGAGTGTCCTTCTCGCAAAATACACAAAAATGCCGTTTGTCCCACTTCCTCCGAGGTTTGTTGTTTGCTGTTAGAACCTTTATACATGTATCCTCAGCTTTGTCTGTTATATCCTTTTCTTGATTTCCAGCGTTGTTTTCTGAATCAAGTTGACCAATACTGGGCTCATATAGACGATCTACTCTGGATGTATGCAGTACGCGATATGGAATGACATCAGATTCACAATCATCATTGCTATCTTCACTGTCTTCACTGTTCGTCCATGTTGGGTCAGCGTCTTCATCATCAGCGTCTTCATCATCTCTTTCTTCCTATGGAAACAAATGAAACACAAAGTAAATACAAATGCAGCGATCAAGCTGATAATTGATGAAATCCAATAGCAGGGAAAAAATCAGTTTTAACGAAAAATGAGGAAATTAAATTTCCACATGTTTAATAAAATAGATACGCAAGTGCATATAAGGCATCTATGGTATTATAAACATTGTAACAATTCAATAGTAACACTTGTTTGCATAAATCTGTTAGATTACACTGCAATGCAACAATGAACTTGTTTCCATAAGTGTTTGAG
Organism: Strongylocentrotus droebachiensis; assembly: GCA_035222895.1. Taxonomy (NCBI): domain Eukaryota; kingdom Metazoa; phylum Echinodermata; class Echinoidea; order Camarodonta; family Strongylocentrotidae; genus Strongylocentrotus; species Strongylocentrotus droebachiensis. Next base: position 69,970 of record JAVYIG010004369.1, read on the forward strand.
GACATTACATGTACACTGCAAATTTGACATAGAAATTACATATTCAAGAGAGGACGTGCATGTTTTAATACTAAGCAATTGCAACACACTAATTGAGGATCTCTATACTTACAGAAAATGAATCATTATTGTTCTTTTCCTTTTCCAGACAGGGCTACAATACATGAGAGAAAGACATGAAACATTTCATCATTGCCATCTTTTTTTGTTTACCCCTTTTCTTTCCATTTATTTTCTTGTATTTTTAAAAATTTTCTTTTTCTTTTCTTTTTCCTTTTTATATTTCACTTTGTCCCCGTTTTTGTTCCCTTTCTTTTCTATTCTGCCCAAATACGTGAGTGCAAAAAAGGCATCTACAGGTATCATAAACATTTTAACAATTTGATAGTAACACTTGTTTGCATAAATCTGTTAGATTACACTGCAATGCAACAATCAACTTGTTTCCATAAGTGTTTGAGAACATTACATGTACACTGCAAATTTGACATAGAAATTGTTTACATATTCAAGAGAAGACATGCATGTTTTAATACTAAGCAATTTCAACACACTAATTGAGGATCTCTATACTTACCGAAGATGGTATGTTCTTTTCCTTTTCCAGACTGGGCTACAATACATGAGAGAAAGACATGAAACATTTCATCATTGCCATCTTTTTTTGTTTACCCCTTTTCTTTCCATTTATTTTCTTGTATTTTTAAAACTTTCTTTTTCTTTCCTTTTCCCTTTTTATATTTCGCTTTGTCCGCATTTTCGTTCCTTTTCTTTTCTGTTCTGCCCGAATACGAGATTTTTTTAAGGGGGGGGGGGGTGTGAAGCTACATGCATGTATCACCCACCCCACCCTCCTGAAAAAAATATAAACTTAGAGCCACCTCCATGTGGAAAAGTTATTAAATTGTTTGTAATACCTGCTTTTCCTCCCACTTCCTGGAATAGTCTTCCTCACGGTCACAGTCATTTTGAACGACAGTCCGCATTCTTCATGTGCCTAGAAGTCCCTTCCTTGATCTTCCTCTGTTGCCCATGCTGGCATCTAAATATTTTATGTGATTAACAAACATTCAGTACAATTTATTGTGGCTGTATAAATTGCCCAAATCTTGTGTTGTAATTTTTTATTAAATAATAATAATAATAATAATAATAATAATAATAATAATAATAATAATAATACATAGAATTTGTATAGCGCACTTTCCATCTTATTTAGATGCTCAAGGTGAAGACTGGTGAAGACGTCTATACGGAATGTTGCTGTTAAGGCAACACCATCCTCATTGTAGTCAGACTGAAGCAGATGATATCTATACTCCATAGGTAGAATCTCCTACAAATGGAAGCAAATTAGAAAATGTATTTGTGATGATCCAGGTGGAGATTGGTGTAATTTATAGATCTACTGTTTCATTATAGTGTAGCATGGTACAAACACACCTATTATGTACATGTATGTGGTCCTAAGCAGCGCTATACAGACAGTAACAGACCACATATGCCCTCTACTGGGAAAAAAAATGAGCAAAGTTTGCACTGTGTGAATTAAATGCAATGCAAAAAAATTTTGTTGCAGAATTTAGAATCTGGACACATGTCATGTGTTAAGAAAAATTAAAACCGATATCTGAAATGTTGTGTCCTTCTTAATTTTCATAACATATAATATTTAACAGGTCATAGACTAGCCATATCAAAGCAACATCTATAATATACAGTAATACGCTAAGATTTTGGCCCGTCTGCACATGGGTCTGCACATGTTTTTTCCACGATGTCGGCCTTTCGCTTCTTGAAATAGGCTCCCAAACGGCCACCGTTCCGTCGGCGGCGACCTCGCGATCACGTCGGCCAACAGTCCCGATTGGTTGCAAATGACATGGCAGTCGACATCGAACTCGAGAAAAGGGTCGTTTCGAGGCATTTTGTCGGACATCTCAACCGGAAGTTAGAAGTGCAGATCCAGCGCACGGGCGTACAATGGTATGTATACTATTAAAAGTCGTGAAGAACATATAGAACTTCCGGTGGCGAGCGGCGAAGGTTCATTGACTAGCGTGCGAGAAGTCCCCGGTTCACACCTTGATGATCCTTCTTTTTTTTTTCTTTTTTCTTTAAGGAAGGGGGAGGAAATAGTTCTTTTTCTTTTTATAATAATATTCCTTTTATTTTCTTAATAATTACAAGTTACAACTAATAAAAAAAAATAATTGGGTCTATACTTTCACATTCGTTTTAACGTTAATTCTTATACCTCATTTCAACCTCTTCTTATACATGTTATACCCAATCGCACTCTCCATATTTCTGACTGTCAGTCTTTTATTCTCAGTGGCGGGGGAGGGGGCAGGGGCAGTCTATCCCCCCCCCCCCTCTCCTGGCGGATTTCGCCGGGAAATAAAAGAGAAATCAGGCAAAAGGGGCAAGAGAGAAAGAAAAGGGTGAAGAAAAAAAATGCAAAGGGGAAATAAGGGATAGAAAGGACAAAAAGAGAAGATAGTGGAGAGAAAGAAAGGGAAAGGAGAAACAGAAAAGACCGGTAAAACGGATCTGAAGAAGAAAAAGGAAAGAAAGAAGAACATCATCCCGAATTAACAATGAATTAGTGAGAGAGGGGAAATAAACTAAAATATTGCAACGGGAATGGAACGGAAAAAGATGGCGGGAAATGGGGGGAAATGGGGAAAAAGTAGGGGAAAGGAGGGTAGAATGGAAGGGGCTAAAGGGTATAGGGGGAAGCTGAATTGGAAAGTGAAAAAAAAAGAAAAAAAAAACAAAACACGGCATGGCTGCCGGGTATTGAAGATAAAGAACAAGAAGGAAGAATAAGGAATAACGATATGTTATTATAATTTCAGAATCTATCACATAATTAGAATTTATTTTCAAAATGTCAAACTATAGTGCTTTTGATTTTCAAATTCATGATTACATTTTTTCTCGGGCAATGGTGGGTCAGGTCCACTTAAACAAAAACATCCGAAAAAAAAACACTTATTCTTAATTTTCATAAAACAGTTATAAACACAAATCAGTGATATGTAAATGAGAGAGTCAGTTTTGTCGCTCACATCAATTACTTTTTATTTTGTTTTTTATTTTTGCATTTTTGTCATTATTTCGGGAGGGCCGATATTCTTTTTTTTTTTTTTTTTTTTTTTTTAATGCTTTGATTTTTAATTTCAATGTTAGATTTTGGGGAGGCAAGGATGGCCGAGGAAATGGTCAACTTTAAGGTTGATGCTTCGTCAAGTCTACCTCAAAAAAAATTACTTTAAACAGATAAAGCAGTTTAATACTTAAGTATTTTCACATAAAAGGTTATCCACAAAACAAAAGTATGCGAAAAGAGTCGATTCTGTCACTAACATCATAGTTCCTTTTAACATTTTTAACTTATTTATAACTTCCTACTTATTTTCAAGTTTGTGATTAAATTTTGGGGGCACGGGTGGGTGGGGATGAGGCTGAAACTTAAAGGTTAAGTCATGTTCACCCCCCCCCCCCACCTCCCCCCCAAAAAAAAAGAATTAAGAAAAATAAAAGATTCTTCGAATGAAGAAAGCAATTTTGTTTTTCACAATTCAAGAGTTATAGCCTACACACAAAACAGTAGACGGTATACAAATCAGAGGGTGGATTATGTCACTCCTTTTTTTTTCTTTTTTTTCTTTAATTGTTTTCAGTTATATCAATTTCTAGCTGGGACAGCTAGGGGAACATTAATTTTTCTCTCCTTTTTTTAAAAATCATATTCCTCCCCATTGCCATTCTCACCCCGAAGACCCGTTGGTGCATGTTCCATGGGTCCTGCTAGAGGATCAATTACGTCACTCTCCTTTTCTTTCCATTTATATCAATTTTTAGGGACGGAGGGAATAGTCATTTCAAAAATTTACATCATATTCCTCCCCATTCCAACCCTGAAAACCTGTGGATGTTCCACGGGTCCCGCTAGTTTCAGTATAATTTTGCAAAAGACTGAATTTCAGAGCAATTTTGTGTGCCATCCATTTACTTTGTACACACAAGTATGGAGCGTTCCCTATGTGTGGGTTCAAAATGGTTCAAAACTCACCTATAACAATGCCTAGGCTAGGCCTATGTAAAAACCCTAACAACGTGACGCTTTGAATTTTCCACACAAAAAATACATAAGTCTTTCCGGTTTCATGTTGATCTGCATGTCAAAACCTACAAAACAACATACCATGCACACTGCGCCCTTTCAATGTTCAGTAATAAGCAATTTATAGCTAGTAAAAGCATGTAAAAGAAAGCCTGGGGCCCCGTTTCTCAACACTGTCATAAGTCTAACTTCTTGACTAAATCGGAGATAGTGAGCTACTTGTCCACTAACTGTTTCACAAAGCCCTCTTTGCCAAGATCGGGGACAACAACCTGACTAAATATTTATGACGCCTCCGACCCTGTCATAACTTCATTCCTAATGACGTAGTGCCATTACGTGGGTAGACTTTGACATGCAAAAGTGCCTCGAAATTTGAAAGTTATAATCTTATGTAATCAATCGTAGAAGTAAAAATTACATTGCAAAACAATTGGGCTAGCCGCTAGGTCATCCAATACTTTTATGCAACAGAAAATATAAAAAACTGTTCGGTAAATTGCCACAAAATAACTCATTTGGAAATTTAGTAAAATAAAGACTCTGCCATGCTAGGCCATCCATAATTGGACTCGTATTCTTTGTTTTCAGACCCTTATCAACATTTTGATAAATTCTATCTCTTCTTTTATGCATAGAATTTGTCTAATAATACATGTTTGGTTATCTAAAGATATGAATAGTCTATGTCCCACTATTTTTGTTATGTTTGGAACTATAAAGCGGCGTTTAATTGTCATCATTTCTACAAAGAAAACCTTATGGCTTACTTTCGTAAACTATGAAAATCTAATATCCCGTGGGTTCCCATCTTTAGACTTTACGTCCACGTGTGATTTTTGAGTCATGAAATGAATTATTCATAATTTCATTTTCTAGGCAATCGAATGTTCTAGTCTTCATGGTTTAAGTATGTATGGTGCATATTTTGCCTCTGCATGTATGTTTTAAAAATCGGCAAAATTTCAAACATTGTCAAACTCGAAAAATGGATGCATGGTTATGGCACTTCGTACATACACACATCTTGCTTCCCATACCCACCACACGTATCATCATGCATTCGAACCGTATACTCAAAACCCGGCCCAAAATTAGGGCTGAAACAACTTCTTTTGAAAACTCAATAACTTGCGCCGCCAGTCACATCATCAGATCAATCATTTGAAAATCCATAAAATGATTATGATTTCATGATTTTGTGATTATCTTGTTGGAAAAATGATTTTTCATGCGAGATTGTTCAGCTCCGATTCAGAGTTTAATCGGGGAGGTGCGCGTGCAACAATGCGTTATTGAGAACCGATCGGCCCATGCAAGCTTGCCACCCCGGCAGCCATGTGCAATCGCGCTAACTGAAAATGCTGCCTGGTCCTCGATATTTTGTAAGTACCAAACTTTATCAAAAATCAAGTTTGATCGGCATTTATTGATTCATATTTTGAGGTTGAAATACAGCCTTGAAACTTCATAAAATATATTATGACTTTGAGAATGTTACTTGCCCGATTCTGGCTAGCAGTTTTTGCCTTTGCTTCAAAACACTTGCCCTACACTGACTTTTACTTGCCCCGGGCAATCGGGCAAGCGCTTATGTCGCACCCTGGTATTATAGATCTAATTCCCATAGGCCATAGAAGCACTTCCATCTGTCTGTGCGAATTGTTCATAATCATAGTGAACCCGTCATCATCACCTGTCAATATCAACATCATCGACATCGTAATCGTACGAGGCATGATCACCATGCAATGCATCATCATCATCCCCAACTTCCCAGGCCAAGAACCCAAGGCAAGAGAATTAAAAAATAACAAAATTAAAAAAAAAAAAAAAACATCCATAAAATTGATTTAAAAAAAAAAAAAAAAATTATTTATTGCCTGAACTTGATCATCATCAGCAGCAGCCAACATCATCATCTCTCTCTCTCTCTCTCTCTTGGTTGATCCCTCCACTTTCTTTGGAGATTTCTTGGGTGATTTCATCGTCTTACACTATAGTACAGTTACACTACAAAAAATCCACATGTGGGACTAGTCTACATCTATCTACTATCTGTGAGACGTATGATAAAACGTTTTTTTATTTTAAATTTTTCATTTACATACCTGCAATGGATCAGGAAGCGTTGTTTGCGTAATGTCTTCCATGGCAGATTATGACATAAATCAACCATTAATGATATATAACGTCAAGAATGCGAGAATAACCTGGCAAGTTCAGATCAGGCGCGCTGTTCATGAAGTACTAGTCTTTGCTGCAGCCCGGTTTTACTCACTTATCGTGAAAATGACGGAACTACAGTGTAAAACGTAAAGTCGCGTCCTGGACATCATCCTTCTTTATTTTCTGGTGATCTCCTGTTGACTCAGGGGTGGTTGGGTTAATCTCTTCTGCAAAGCCCTTCTCGATGTAACCTTTAATGGTGCCCTTGTACTTGTTGAAGAATTCTTCATCCTTCTGAAACTTGTTCTTCAGATATTTAAGTCTCACTTCGGCTAGATGACGGTTGCTGGGAAGGCATGGTGGGATATGCTTCCAGGGGAGACCTACTTTGTAGTGGCCATCCTTTAGGAGAGTAGACTCATCCATGATGTTTCTGGCCTTTCAATCAGCAACACCTTCTAGATTATTTCCCACTGCATGGTCTAGCTCCCAGAACCGTTCAAGTTGTTGATGCAGGGCCTCCTGCTCTGTCCGGGTAAAGTGCACGTTGTAGCCAGGTTGATTGTCAGATCCACGCCGTGTAGATCCCATCTGGGTCCACCCCAGGGGCTTTTTAACCATGTACAAGAAATCAATCAATCAATCAATGAAATTTCATAAAATAACTCAATATTACCTTTGAATACCCAGTCAGACACGAGCCAAAGCTGGTCTTCTGCACATCCATGCACACAAAACAAGCCTCGGTCTCAAGTTTCACTAGCTCCTCAATAACTCCCTCAGTGCTCTCTGACATATCTACAAAGAGTTCAAACACTTCTGTACCATATACTGCCATCTTTTACGCCAATGACAGCCATTCTCAAGAAGTTCCTTGATCCTTGCCATCTTAACTTTCCTTTTTCCACCACTCTCAACCTTCACCATCCCTTGTTTGTCCTTATTGAACGTCTGTGCCATCGCCATGGATCAAACTAGTCTATAGACTAAGTAGATCTAGACCCTACAAATAAATACATAAAAGATATGTTAATTAAAAATCAGTTCACCACAAAAATGCAAAATGTCACTTCATACATGATAAACTCTTCACATAAAAATGTCTCCAGCATTCTTAGCTGATAACAACCAGGATTCCTTTCATTCACTTTTGGATGCCTACATTGGCAGATCCACAGGACAGGGATCTTTGGAATAGTTCCACGAGTTGTGTTTCAAAGACAATGTATCGCACAAAAATATGCCATATTATTTAATCAACAAATTTAACCTTGAAATAAAACCAAAAAAAATCTGACAAATAAAATCGGTCACATATGGATCAAGACTTCAGGTTCCGATATAGAAGCAGAGTTACACTGCTAAGTGTGTGTCGTCGCTACACTCAGCTAGCCTACCCTTATGGAAATTGGTGCAAGCTTGTTCTACTAGCTTGTTCTAAACTTGTTCAACTAGCTTGCTGCAAGCTTGCCATGAGTGTGTTACTAGCTTGCACTGCTTCAAAAATGCAAATGAGATTATCTATCAGCCAATCAGGACAGAGGAAATATATTTGCTGGTCAATTATTATATATGTATATATATGACCATACAATGATTCCCTGTTTCATACCTCAGCAGAGAATCAAGGTTTTGAGATACTTATTTTACATTAACAGTGTGCATACAAAATTCATTAAATGCAAAACAGTATATGCTCCTGAGAAGATACTTGTTCAAATGCAGGCAAGAACTGCATGCATAGAAAAAGTTACTAGAACTAGTAGCTGGCTGCAGGATATGATTCTGTAATTTCAGGTTGTCCATTATCTTTAGCAATTCGGAGCAACTTCTTCCTGCAAACAGTGTGGCTGCTGACAGGAGAATGTTCCCAGCTGGGGTGATACCATACCACGGCTGACTAGCCCAAGTGCATTTCGTAGCTGAACAACTCCAGCATTCTTGGTTGATGACGACCAGGTTTCCTTTTGTCCACTTTTAGATGCCTACACTGGCAGATCCACAAGACGGGCATCTTTGGAATAGTTTCATGAGTTGTGTCTCAAAGACGATGTATTTGTTGTCCAAGTGGGGCAAAACACTTGACATTGGTTGCCAGGATGTTAAAGGGTGCTGACCTCTCGACATGTAAAGTGTTTCAAAAACAGGATATTACATGTAAAATTTATCTGGACGTACTTGAAGGTCATCAATGTTCTTGACATTTCCAATCACTTTCAGGGGGTCTCCTCCTTTTCCATCCATGGCAAACAGCACCTTGGAAATTCCTGCCACTTGCATTGCTGCGTCAGGTAATTGATAAAATTTACGGTGTATGTTGAGGTCATGGCCAAGGTACTTTATTTATTCTGTTTTATTTAAACAGGGTAGCCCCGTCAGTAATCACAGTACTGTTTTCCAGGTACTGTAAACAAATTCAACATATATGAAGATACAAACTACTTGAACAATATAAACATCATCGAAAACATCAATACATAATAACAATACATAATACTTCACAAGAACATCCATCTCATTTTCTCGGAGGTTCATCAGCTGAGTCATCGTTGCAATATGCTTCCTCAAAAGGGTTGACCTCAGTAGTGCTGGACACTCTGCTCCACATTAAGTGGAATGGTCTCTGAGGGTGTCACTCCCTTGAATATGTGAAGTGCTAAAGAAGTACTTGTTCATGGGGTTTACTCCTCCAACTGTAATAAGAAAACTCTTTGATGTGTGCACAGACATGAATGAGCTTCTCAAGAAATAAAAAAAATAGCCACAAATTGGAAAGACTTATTTTGTTTGGTTTGGGGGTTTTTATGCTAAAAAGGCATTTTTTTTCTTCTTTCCTTTCTTTTGTTAAAGGGAAAGTCCACCCCCAAAATAAGTTTGTTTCGATAGAGGCAGAATAATAAGAAAATCAGGTGAGTGAAAGTTTGAGCAAATTCTGAATGAAAATAAGAAAGTTATGAATTATTGAAGTTGTGATCAATCAAATACAAATTGGCAACTCTGTGACTTATTATACGAGCTCTCCTTCATTTGCTTTGTGCATAATATTCCATAAAATCATGTTTTCTTCGTTATTGATGACGGAATATATATTTGTTCCTTGCAGGGGGAGTATAGAAACATATTTGCAATTATTATATTTAGGGTGCATGTATGGTTGAAATTTTTCTTGAGGGAAAATGAAAATTTTAGATTTTTTTAGTACTGAGCAAATGGAAGTTGAGCTCGCATGATACGTCATAGAGTTACCAATTTGTGTTTGATTGATCACAACTTCAAAAATCCTAACTTCCTTATTTTTAATCGGAATTTGCTCAAACTTTCACTGACTTGTTTCTCTCATTTTTATACTCCTATTAAAACTAACTTAATTTCAGGGTGGACTTCCCCTTTAAGCGTTGGAGGCCCTTGTCTGTTGAACAAAAGACAGATAAATGTATGCTTAAGAATACATTTTGTAAAAACCTAATTTACTATTGATAGATAATAGATCAGAGGCACTGTTACGATGTGAACTGAACAGCTCACACATTCATTACTGTTCAGTCATTTTCCATTCTTTTTTTTCTTCTTAACTGTGAGGTTTATATTTTACACATTTCCATGTTCTCTTGTTCAAAACAGGTTGACACCACTTGATACAATCCTCACAGGCTATTTTGCCTACCGGTAATCTTTTTCTATTTCGTCTATTAATATCATAGTGTACAAACCTTAACAAGTCTGGCCAGTACACATGCATATTTATGTGCAAATGTACACATCTTGAGGCAACTGGAGCAGCAGAGTGCATGTACAGGGTGCCTTCTCAGTGCACTTGTTGTGACAGGCACGATCCCTCTTCTCCAAGTCAGGTGTGCCAGGAATCTTGAAAATGTCCAAGATGGTATCACAAGCACACTTCTCTTGGTTCTCATCTCCTTCATGGTGCTATCCTTACATTGCTGGAGGGATCTCTTTAATCTTGACAAGCAAATCCTTTTTTACAAGTTCCAAAGCATCCGATTTCTCTTCATGCTCATCTACAACTACACTTTTTAGTCTCCATTCGTTGTAATTATGTGCCCATCCGACATAATGAACAAATAATTCATCACCTTTATCGGAATAGCTTAGCTGTGGACCATTTGTCTTTCTTTTCGTGAAGATGTTCATTTAAGTTCACACTGACATCTTCAAAGCCATGGTCGTGAATTGAAGCATAATCCACCTGCCTCTTTCTCAGATCCATAACCTAAAAAGAAACATTTACACACAAAAAAAATTAAAAATAAGGCTTTGTGCATGGTCCCTGTAACACATGTACATGTGTACAAATGACAATAACTGCCAATAACTGCCAGCATGATTTAACTATGATTAAATTTTGAACATCAGTATTAACAATAAAATTACATCTTATAACAAGATGGTTCTCGGAAATGACCACTCTCCCTAATTCACGCATTTTTTGACGAACATATGAATTTTTATCAACATCATGGGACTGTTTCATTGCCAGCCTTTCTCCACATGCTAAAGCCAATTTGTCTGAATTGATCAATCTACCAATACTGTCACTGGATCCTTCAGATAATATCTCACTTAATTCCTGGGAAACTACATGAGGGACAAGAAGCAAATTAAGACTCTGTTTCAGTACTCTGTGCCTCTTTTTTGTTTGAGGTTGTTCTTCTTTGCTGTCAGCAGGTTTCAATTGACTTTTATGCCATCACCTTAGTCACTGCATTAACTACTCATGATAACAAAACATATCTCTAAAATATCTGTTCATTCAACCACTTTCACAGCAACGACCAGATTGCCTTCGCCAAATTTGTATGCTATTTCTTTGGACAAAAGGCCTCCAAGCTCCACTTCAAGATCTTCTGGAATTCGTACGCATCTGCTCCCGTCGAGCATGGCATCTACATGATTCCTGCATATCATATACAACATGTGAAAAAGAATAAACTATAAGGTATATAGAAGAGAAGTAGCATTTTTATTCATTTTGAATAAATTTGCATAAATGTCCATAAACTTTTCAAGCCCCTAACAAGCCATATCAGATAAAATAAACAGAATCATAATCCAGTTTTAAATAGAGAAGAACTACTATTTTCATTCATTTTTGATATATTTGCATAAATTTGCAATTTGTGTAGTCGAAGTTACTTGAATCTTTGGGCTGTGATGTAGCAGCTTGAAGAGGATCAATCTCAGTTTTTAACTTGTTGTGTGTCACTATATCTACCAAGTGCAGTTTCAAGTCATCCTTCCGCTGATGTCCACCTAGTGCTAAGACTTCATTCACAAGAGAAGCAGTCGCTGGAACATTTCCTCTGACTTGTCTACTTGGAAGGGGCTTTCTCCTTTTAGGATTAGTGTGGCATCGTCTTTCCACTGATGCAGCTTTAACTGTAGTTGGTGGAGGAGATCATTTACATCGAAGATGTTAACTCCCCTTTTGATCTTTTCCCACAGTGGCCTAACCATTGTCATGTAGAACAGTCCCAGAGCGCGTAGCTCAGCAACATAGATCTTCTCATTCACATCTTCTTCCACTGCAAGGAGTAGCCTGTTCTTGTTCTCTATCATGCTCAGGAAGTCCCGGATGTGGTCAAGGTGATAGTACAGGTAGCACCTTCAAATAGGATGTTTGCTCTATTTCCGATGTAGTCAACCAGGTTATTTGGCATTTCACAAGAAGACAAGTAGGATGAAAAGACATCCTCTACTCCTCACTTATCGCAGCCTCTGTGGTGAAACGCCTTACTGGATATTCTAACAAGCCTTGTAACCCCAGATTCTGCTGTCTGTGGGGTGTGGACATGTTTTCCAGAAGTAGAGATGTCTTCGAAACTCTTCAGTACTTTGTCCACCTCATCAGCAAAATTTACCAATGGATGCATCTTGCAAAAGAACCGTCCAAAGTCTAGCATGCACCCTTTCACTTCTTCCGGAAGGGTATCCCAGTTTTTAATCACATCTGGAAGGAGATCTTCTCTGATTGCTCTCAAGCGCTCGTTAAATTGAGGCATTGTGGCACCCTAGTCCGTCGTTGTTGATTTTACTGTGGTCATGAGTTCTTTAAAGTTGATACTCTAAGCAAATAAATGTCCCTTAATTTGTTACCTACGGCAAGTATATGTTATTTTTAAGTTTTTCAATTACTTAGTATATCACAAAAAAATTCTGTCTACTCGAAATCCTCAATTGAAATGTCTAAAATATCCGCCTCTCTTTGCATAGAAAATCAGTCACGGCGCTGGTCTACTATTTATGACCTCACGTCCGGGAGAGAGTATATTCACGTACCCGGATGTTCCATAGCAAACATGTGCAGAGTGATACGATTTTCTGCATATTTTTGTTTCAAAGGCTGAAAAGTCTAATAAATCATAATTCTATGTACAATTCTTTACAATTCTTTACCTTCCCCTAGTACTTCATAGTATTAATATCAATTCCCCTTTTTAAAATTATGACATATACATGCCAACGATGTGCTATTAGTCGATATTTTCACCATGTAATTTTTGTTTTGGTGTTGAAATCGGCCCAGGCACGGAGTGAACAGTAGCTGTCTACCCATGCACAGTTCATTACCATACACTACAGCGATCTCCCGATGGTTTCTTCTTCCTTTTTCCCATGTCTTTCGCCTTCCTTGGCCCTGAACATCCTTCATCTACCAATTCTGACACCGGTAGTCAGGAGCAAGTCTTTGTTAGTTGTTTTTCTTAGCTGGCAACGTCGCTTTCATTCTCTTGCAATTGCCGATAAACATAACTAGCGCACGTACGTTCCATCACAAGCAAGCAGCGCCTAGAGCAGCGGCTTGGTCTTACCTCCCGATTCTGCTCGCTTCACGAACGTTCATGCAAGAGCCGCATCACTCGCCAAAATATTATAGAGGAAGCGCGCTTGCATGATCTCGTTCAAGTTTGATATTTTACAACATAAAATGTTTAACTGGTACTGTATCCTTTTTTGAGGCAGTCACACACATCTATGATAAGTACTATCATAGTTCTATAGACCTATTAGTTTTACAAAACTGCTCATGTACATCTGATGACAATATAATGCATCCGCCTATTCATAAGTGCACGATTTAACTTTAATTCCTAAGCCGTAAACTCGTGTTAAATCTCTACCAAATAGGTGAATATGAAGATATAAAAAGAAATCAGCAACTGGAAAATGTTGCTTCGTTATTCTTCATTCAAATGAAAAGAGAAAATCCATCAAATATACTCCTTAACAACAACAAATCTAAGCTCTAACAGGATAGCATTTACGTAGGGATATCACTGCCATTCACTCTCACTGAGCCCATGACTCCCGTTCGTGACGTCACGGATAGAGGCCCGACTCTACGTGCACTTCCGGGTTTCAGACTTAGATATTTTGGTAGAGTTTACTCGAATAAATTCATTATTCTAAACTTGTTTTGTCGGGTGGAAACCATTTGGTGTTATTATGGGGGTTAAAAGCTTTCTATTTATGTAATTATCTCAGTATTTGGGATTGTCTTAGAGTATCAACTTTAACTATGTCATCTGGATTGCTGTCATTCAGCTGGCCCAAAGTTCTTGCGAAATACTGTACCTTCTCAGTAAATGCATCAAGGACAGCATCTGTGTCCCCTGCAGCCATCTCCATCATACCAATGGTGCGAGAAGTGCCATTAGGTAACGTCACTTGGAAATGTTGGTATTTTTTATGGTGTTTTGTGGTCTCCATGTATGCATTTACCTACTGCATCTGTAGGGCTGTTGTTTTGAAATGCCAGAGCCACCTCTATTGTTGCAAGATGATTTGCCTCTTGGGCGATCTTTGATCTGGTCCCTGATGACAGGTCTCAACATCTGGTCGCAATTTACATCTATGAACATTGGAATAGAAAGCATAACAATGACTACATGGCAAATATTCTTCTGGATCCACATCATATTTTGGTCTGTATGCAACAATCAAGGTTCCTTTCTTTTCTTGAAGAACTTTGACATTGTGACAATAGTTTATGTAATTTCTCATTTTAGCTAGCAAGTTTGCCTTTTGTAAGGGTGTCCACGGTTTGAAGGTGTGTATTTTAATGAACGTTCATGTTTGCCTGGCAACACAAACGCTGATTATATTTGGAAGTTTTAACTTGTTTCATAATTAGCTCAGTTGATTAAAAAAGTTACTGATCGTCATGACCATCATGCTACTTTGTCGAGGTATTTTATTGCAGTACAACAATGAATCTTGTTTCCCCAAAGTTCTCCATAGTCTCCATCCTCTGTACTCAATCCTCGACATGGCCGCCATTTTTCAGATCCTGGATGGATTTTTCGCCTTGGTACATCGATCACATTGGTCACACCAATCTTTGATGTGTATCTTCATCCTTGGCCAGTAACATCGATTCCTAAGTAGGTTTGTAGTTTTCTTCACAGCTTGATGTCCTGTTTGGTCATGGCAAGCCTTTAGCACATCATTGATGTAGAAGTAACTGCCAAACATTTTCCACGTCAAGGAATCTGTATAAGAGACCCTCCTTTTCTCTCGTCTTCTCCATCTGCCGCAAGAGAAATATTACACTTTCGTCTTCTATAGCCCTCTGTTCACTGTTTGGTTTTCTTTCCTCTCCTAGTAGTATCGGAATATGCTGATAATTTGATCTCGCAGTTCAAATTCTTCTAACTGTTTCCTTGAATAGTTCGGAAATGGGGCAGGCGTACAAGAAAGCATCGTCTTTATACCTGATGGTATGCAAAAAGTATTTTTTGCAAACTTCCTTGCCATCTATTTCGTACTTCAGTGTATACTTCCGTCTTGATAGCCGCCCACGTCCTATTGTTGAAGTCCTGTACCCTTTTCAATGTTTTTTTACAACCCAATATCGCCTATCACTGTAATCCAACCTCCAAAATTCTTGCCAAATGGCCTCTCTTTCTAAAACCAGAAATCCACCATAGGTTTTCTGATGAAAGGACATGGAAACGATATTAATCATTTCGTTTGCACACAACTTTATTGGGCAAAATATCCAAACATTGTCTGATTACTTTACAGTGTAATGTGCCCAGTGGGCGACAATAGTTCTTCAGACTCCGGCTTAAAGCTTCCGCACATATGAAACACTTTATCTAGATACACATTCCTTAAACATTTGTTGTTCTTGTTAAGTTTGCAAGAATTACACAAACATTAGTTATAATTTCACTTTCCAATATTGGATCTAAATAAACACTTATTTTAATCTATAAGAATAAACAAGAAAGAACAAGTTAATATCCATGGTAAAATAGTCATTGTACCAAAACTGTCTAAAACATGTACGATCAAACAATGTCTTTAAACGTTATTTGCATATGCATTAGAAAAACCAACACTTGACCATAGCTACGTATATCTAACTGGAATTACGCCATCTATGCCGAGGATATGAGGAAAACAAGTCTAGTCTTTCTTCCATTCAATTGACCAGGAAGACTTGCAAATGTAATATCTTGCCCACATAACCCAGCCATCAGAATGAAATGTCAGGATGACGTCATGCGCTTCTTCTTCTTTGGAGCTGGATATCCCTAGATCTCCAATTCAAAGGCAGACTTAAACGCCATCCCTCGATTTTAACTGCTCCCAAACATGGAAGGGTGAAACCACTAAAAGGGCAACACAATGACATCCCAAAGACAACTGGTAATTATAATAATTAATAACATGATAAAACAACCAATGGCATATGATGGTACATTATGCTATAGCTAGCAACCTGTTAAGTAAATTACAAACATCCTATATATTCCTTAATTCTACTCTTTTCTCAAATCTTCATAAGGACATGTTAACTTTATGTTACTTTTACCATTTTCATCATGAAAGTAAGCATCTCACTTGAAGCAATATTAAACATGCCTGATTTAACATCTTTTCTCATAATTTGGCATGTGTATCACAATAATCACAAATCCCCCCCCCCCCCCCTCAGCAACAATTAGCAGTGTCTAGTTTACCTTATATGATTTATCTCCAACTTCCATAATATAACTTTGAAAAATGTATTTTGCAACAAAATATGTAATATTAAGTGTTTACTGATATAGACTTAAACAGTTATTTTAAATTTTTATATATTTTTTTTGGGTATTTGTCCAATTGGAGGAATACTTGATACATTTTTTTGTTAATACAGTTACCGAAAACAATATAAAGTACTGATTGAACCAGGCAGTTTTACTTAAATAGACCTTTCTATATAAGGACTTTTTAGAAAAAATTCTGATAACAATCGGTATAATTTTTATACATACATGTATTATCAAATATCACTGTATTTTTATTCAAATTGTTTAGCTAAACTTATAACCAGTTTTCAAAAAGTTTGAGGAAGCAAAAGACAAACCTGGAAATAGCTCATATTTGGCACCTCTGTATCTTTGCCGTCACACTTCTCCTCCTACTCTTGCTCCTCCTCCTCCTGATCTACCTCCTACTCCTCCTCGTCCGCGACCTTCTGAGCGTCATAATCGATGTTGTTGAGAACGACGTCAAGAAGCCAGATTGAAACTTCCTTGGCAGGCGATGTGTCCTTTGATTCAGTTTCCTTCAGCTCGGTAGCGTCATTCCCCGTCAAAGACACATCCGTGAAGCGTGTCCCTGGCCATTCTCAGCTCTTTTATCTAAGCTATAGGATGGCTTCTTAAAAAGCATTACCGGTAAACAAACTGGTAACAATAGTTTTGTACATTGCAAATACATAAATATGAAGGATTTCAGGAAAACATCATACAGTACAACTAATGGTACTGAATTTCATAAGACCTCCACAGCGTACTTTGTAATTTCTCCAACAACCTCCACATTACTTCTCTCGTCACTTTCCTGCTCATCCTTTTGTTGTGTTACATTCATAACTTTACTCTTCTTTGCTCCTTCACCTTTCCCAGATTTTCTTCTTGACCGTCTACTCTTCAATACTTTATTAAAGACTTACCATCGGAACTTTTGTCAGCTTGGCTCACGTGACAGCTTTCCCGTTCACCTCTTCTGGTTTCTGTTTCAATGGCTTAATGCCTTTACTTTAGCAGCAAAATGTGGCAAACTACAGACGTAATCAAATACACAACAGTAATGTTTGGCGGGTCATGTAGAGAGCACTTTATTATGTCAAAGATCATGTGATCTCAACAATTAGCGTAGATCATTTACTTGGGGTTACTAGCTTCGCTACCTATTGCCCATACAGAAGATTGGTTGTACGTCTTCAACTCTATTCTTTCTGGCTGAATGGTGGACTGTACATACTTCTTTGGTATGATGTTGACTGTCGCTCCACAGTCCATCTGAAATTTGACAGGTGTTCCTTCAAATGAGCATTTCTGCATAGATGCCATTATTTTTGTGAGAAGTTGTGTTGATGATCTTGATCTTGATCACATCAACTGATTCTGTCTCAGTATCATCAGAAATGGTATCTTGCTCTTGAACAGCCTTGATTTGGCATTTGTTGTTACAACAGCTGGCCAAATGATTCATCCGCCGGCATTCATTGCAAAGTTTGCCATACGCAAGACATTCTTCTCTTGATATCTTGTGCATCTTTCCACAAAATTTGCACTTGATCACTTTATCGTTGGTGTCTTGCCTGTGTCCCTTCACCTTGATGCGAACATCTGATGATGGGTTGCTACCTCCTTTAGTCTTTGGCTTGGTATACTTCTGCCCTTGCCTTGAGGTTCTTGGCTTCATTGCATGAATTGTAGGGTCTTCACCAAGGTCACGCTATGTTATGTCCACAGCGGTTGCAGATACTGTGTTTTCTCATTAGATTATGTTTCTCCTTCAAATCTAGTCCCCGGAACTTGTTACAAGTTTTCAGATAGTGTTGAGTGAATCCTGATGCAATACACACTTGGGTACCTCGGGACGAGAGCCTTTACCATGCTGTCTTGGAGATAAATTAACTGTGACAGAGTTAGATGAGCTACTGGTCTTGTCATTCTTGTACGGTGTTGGTGTTTCTGTACAAGCAGGCTTGGCCTTATAGAGCAACAGTAATTGACTGTATAGCGACCTTACAAGGCCAGTCAGAGTATCCGGTGTGCGCTCGTCTCTCACACTTTTGAAGAAAGCTATGCGGTGCTCTTCCGGTAATTTGTGCCTGATATTGCTTAACATTATTCTGCTATTCATTTCCCCTGAAAGACCCACGGTCTCTGCCTGGGTTTTAAACTTTTGTAAGGTCTGGACGAACCATCTCATGGCAGGCAGATTGACCTTTCCCTTGTATTTGTAAGGCTTCAAGTCGTCAAGCTCTTTCAGTAGACTGTCTACCACCTTGTCTTGATCTCCATAGTATTCATCTAACACTTCCCATGCACGCTCAACGCTAATGCATCCTTTAATCATGCTGCGTTCTTTGTTGTTGACCATGTCCATGTGCATACATGAGTCAAGTTTAAGTATCATCTATCAAAAAGTTCATAAAGGGAAACCTTCACCCTGATACCTAGCTCATTTCAATAAACAGACGCAAAATAAACCACAGTCAATGAAAATTGCAGCAAAATCATATATAGAATAAAAAGTTTACAGCATTATAAAGTTGAAATTTTGCATTGTTTCAAATAAACAGTATATACATGAACAGTGTACATAACATGAGCTGTATGCAAATGAGAAAATCTATGATGTCACACTTGAATTGTACTTAATATATTTCATTACCGGTACATGATATTTGAGCTATTTCAATTTTCTGTAGATGTGATAAAAAACAATCTCTTGTTGTATCATAACCCTAATGCTTCCGCATTGTTTAAATCATATATATATATATATATATATATATATATATAAATCCATGAAACAAACATTGCAATTTCGAACAATTCAGATTTTGGTCACAGTTCTAAACAAAACCCAAAACAAAAAGATATGCACCAAAAATCAATAAAACCTATCAATTATAAATTTATGTACCCTACACACAAAACGTTTATATATTTCAGTTCTTCTAACTCCTTTTTAAATATACATCCTAAAATTAATTCATTCACTGCAAGCCTCTTTAAAAAACGTTTTAACTTCTAAAATGTTCAGTCAATATATAAATCATACATCAATACCATTAAAAATGACAACAACAAAAATAACAAAACAAATCATGAATAAACCACCTCTGCAAATACCTTGATTTTTTGAGTGATTCTCATTTGTCTCTCTGTGTTCTTGGTATCTGCGACATCTTGTACCATAAAAAAGGAATTTGCTGATAACTTTTTCAGGACTTCCACCTCCTTGGAATATGAAAGGGCGCAAAACATCTTGAGGCAACTTCTGGTCTGGGACTCATACACACTCCCCCTGAGAAATTCATAATCCCTCTTTCTTCTCACTTCAAATTCCTCTAGAGCATCAACTTTAGCAAACCCATCTTGAAAAGAAAAAAATATATACACATGAGAAAAATAAATATTTTACAACAAAAACAAAGCATCTCGAAGCCTGTCAAGAGGGCCATACTCTGCATAACTATGTTTATGGACAGCCGTCACGGCCATTATCACGTATTCACTTTCACCACAATCCAATTGGTTTTGCATCAAGTGCTTGTGAGTCCTTTTTAAGTCCTTTCCTCTATCTCAATTTCTTTTAAAGTTTCAACGCTTACTCCCTAAATTCCCATCAATGTCACTGAATTCTAGATTATCTAAAATCACTCATGCTGACCCCCTAAGCGCCATTTTAACCTTTTTGTGCCATTTATGAAGCCTATCTTTCGACCTACCGACTTCCACTATCCGAGATCCTACAGACTTCTAACAAATCGCTCAAGATAGTCCGAGAGAGACTTTTTATTGTCTGCCAACAAGTGCCAAGAGAAAAGACTTTCGTCAATGCATGCACATCGTTCTGACAAGATTGCAGTTCTAGCATTATGCCTGTAATTCCCTATATTTCTCATTCTCGTGAGTAGTTTATCCTTCTCTTTAGGGTCTTTTGTAGCTTGCCACTGGATAACCTGACTGTTATTCTTATGCTTTTTATTTTCCCTATTAAAGATGTCTTGGAAGTTTCTTTTGTTCTTCTCCACAAAAGGGGCAATAGGCAGATTTATCACAGGAGCGCTTCCCTCTGTTGTTAGTTTGCATTACTGTTACACCAGATGTTCCAGGTGAATGCTTGGTTTTGTTGGTACTACCATCTTCACCAGATTCTACTACACTTGAACTTGAGGATACTTGCATATTATTGTCTTCAGACGCAACATCAAACTGAGTGCGCTTTTTCAATCTTGTTATTCGAGGCTCATAGGTGTTGAGATCCTCGCTGGAGTAGTCATCCCCTTCACTTGACGGAGAAGAATCTGCAATGTAATCCTCATCGGCCAATGAATCATCACGTAGTGTTTCACTATTACCTCCTCACTAGTACATCGTCACTGAAATTGAATCTGTCTGGCACTTTTGCAATAAATCAAAATTCAACGATGAAAAGCCCTTTTCGACCGCTTTTTCCAATTCGAGGGAGACCCAGGTACTTCGAAGCATCCTTTCCCCATCGCTATGGTGACAAGGCGTTTGCTGATTGGTTTCGGCGCAGGTGAGGCACAGTGGAAACATGAGCTTGCCATTCACTTTCAAGGGTAAGACGGGATGAAACAGGTTTTGATGAGGTAACACCTTACATCTGATGAGACTGTAGTATTCAGACACATCTTCAAAGTTGTCGGTGATCACTCTAGGATGACCCAAGGGATAGGAGCCATATTTGTTGATGCTTGGGTACAGAGAAGTGAAGTCGACGTACTTGATTTGTTCTCCCTCCTGGCACTCGTACAGCAAGCAGCTCGCATTGGTACGTCCACCGTAAAAAGCTTGACGAGGATCCAGGGGGATGGGATTTGGAAGCCTCCGTTTGATGTGCTGAGGGATGGTCTTTCCTACCTCCTCATCCCAGTGGCATTCCCACATGGTGATGTAATTCCAATCTTTCAGGATGTTGGACATACTTTTTCTTGGCCAAGGTGTCGAGATGCAATTCTCCCATGGTTTTCTGGACGCCTCTTCTCCCACTGTCTGTGTCAAAGAATAACATCTGGCGCACCCGTGCCAATAGCACCCGTTGAACTCGTAGACCATTTTGTTTTCTTCGCAGTACCCATCTACCTTGTATTTTCCAACCCTGACCTCTCCTTCATTGCAAGCTTGTTGGATGTACACTCGTTCCTCCTCGGCCACGTGAGACAGCCATCGAATGGCTTTGTTGGACTGGATGTCCTCTGGGGCGTGACCTCGAGGAGGAATGATGGCAATGGCATCTTTTTCCACAGTTTCGACACTTCTTTAAACAGAGTCCGGAACTGGAGACAGCATCTTCTCAAAATGTCGACGTCGCTGACACAATAGGCATGAATCTCCTCCGACATGATGAACTCCCGCCCAGACGATACTTCTCCATCGTACCATGTCAGAAACTCTTCCCTCTTCTTGCTGGACATACTCTCTGGATAATAGTATTTGGCATCTGGCATGGGTCCCCGATAGTCCATGTTGGCGTTGATGTTGAAAAGATGTGGAAAGAAGCCCTTCTTGACTTCTTCTACTCCGAAGGTGGCTGGCAAGGCAGAGAGAGGGATCGGTAAAAAAATTCAAGGAGTCAATGAAACGGATGCCATTGTTGGGCACGGTCATGCTCATAATCTTACCACCAGCCAAGATCAAACGGGGGATGATGCAGTTGGGATAGATATATTCCTGAATGAAAATTCCATCGTAACTTTTGAAGTTATGAGCGATGAAAGTAGCACCATGGTTCTCTTCTGTGTCGAACACCCATTCACAAAAATCATCGCCGGTGTTGGGTCCTTGAAACACCCATTGTTTCTTCTCTGCCTTGCCGCAACTTTTACAATCTTGTTCAAACAGATTATCTGCGCAATAACCACAAGCTCTTTGTGCCACGCAGTAATTGGGTATATGCTTGCCGGTATCTTGTGTACATTCAAAGTCGAAAAGTACAAATTTGGCGTGCTTTGGTCTCTCGTCGTTGTCTTGGGAACGGTTCTCATCTCCTTCGCGTTCATCATTTTCATCAATCATGGCCGCTCTTGTGGCGAAAGGATTTTCCGATTGGATGTAGCATTGGTGGCCAGGATCCACAAACTTTCTGCATATTTTGCACACTGTCTGTCCACAGATGTGCTTCCTTTTCTGCTTTTTCAACAGCACGTTGTTGCAGAGTGTTTCACAGTGTTCGCATTGGAAATATCGTTCGCATACCTTGTTGGACCGATGATTTTGGAAGCAGCGTCGGTTCTTGAAGTTGCGGTTGCAACGTTCGCAGTGTTTATGGTCTTCATTCTCGGAAGGGGGGGGGGGGCACTCTTTACGCTACGGCACATTTTGAAAGCGTATTAGTGTGCTCATTCTTGGCATTGTAGCCCTTGAAACAGTTCTCGCAGAAATACGACTTGTTATAGAATGCGCTCATAGAGGTTATGAGGTCGTAGTGATCATTGTGCACGTAGACGTAGATGGTGTGTTCCCTCTCCTCCGGCCCTGCGTAGATGATGAAGTCTAGATGTTCCCTTGAGACAACGATGACGCGATACTTGGCCATGCGCTCTGTACTCTTGAATTTTTTAATTTCTTTGATGCCGCACTTTGTACTCAATGCGCCACAGCTGGATAGACCAGTGAGCCTCCCATTCATCCTGGTCGACTCTCGTCTACTCTGGACTAGAAATTGTGCAGCCCGTTCAGAGAAACCTGATGAACGAGCCCTCTCCCCGATAACGGCCAAGCGGTCAGATGGAGGATTTCCGGCCGCTGGTGTAGAATACCGGACAGAGGTTGCGACACCAGATCCGGATGACATGGCAACGACCACGGAGTTCCCACCAGGAGGGTCAGGAGGTCCTGAAACCACGACCTCGCCGGCCATCAAGGAGCTATGAGAATCACCATCGCTTGATCTTCCCTGATCTTCCTGAGCACACGGGGAATCATCGAGACGAAGGACGACCACGATCCTGTTATTCCTCCTCGACCGGGTACCAGTCCTGAGGGCAGCCCTTAGACTGGCCGACGTTCTTACGAGAAGAACCTGAACTCTTCGAACTTTTCTTACGAGGTCTGGAGGAAGGAACCGACTTTTGGACATCGCGAAAAGCAACAGACAGGTCTCGAGCCTGCTTCTCACCATCAATCTCGGCTTGCAGTAGAGTAGTCAGGCCCAACGACAAAGGCCAGCCCAAAACCAGAGTATAATCCCGCTGGTCGCTCACGAGAAGAAATAATTCAGCGTTATATATCCAACTAATTATTCCAGTGCAGTGCTAACGTTAGTATTAATCCAAATCCTCTAATAATGTTTTAGACTCCGTAAATTTTTCTTCTTGTCCATTCAAAATGAAAGCCATAACTAGAATGAAAGCCCCTTCGTGCTATTTTTAATTTGCTGGCGGTATTTTCCGCGCTTGCTTGATAAGCGTACATACGCTTGTACATTTCCTTCCAATGTAATACAAAGTATTACATTTCCTAGCGCGTGAATTTCCCTCAAAAATGTAAACAACCTCTTGACCTACATTTTGTCAGCCTGTCAATAAACCATTTTAAATCGTTGTCTACTCTTTAAATTTTAATAAAGCAGAACAAAAGTTTATTTTTGTCGGCAAACAACCACCACATGTGTGCTGCTTTCCATGCGTGTGTAGTGCCCCAACACAATGAATATATTACTGTTCAGTATTCAGTAATCAGCTGCAGAGTAGCCAGACCATGATTTAGTATCCCCATTGGGCTACTGTGTGCTACTATGAATTTGTTATTTTGGGTTATTTGAATTATTTCCAAGTTTTAACCTTGAGTCTTCATGCAGAGCTTAATTTTTAATTACATTACATCAAGTTACATAAAAACACCAACTTTTGATGCATCCAACAGATCATGGATTATGGTTCCAGTAAAAACATCCTACTCCGTGCAAAATATCTTGACTACTGGTACATTTTATTCATGCCACTTGCTCCCAATTCATCACATAGGTTGCAAAGCGTTCCAAAAGGAACATGCAGAGACAGCACATAAACAATCAGTTACTGAGTATTGTCATTAATTACTCAATTATCTAAAAATTTTAAAAAGGTTGATTGTACCTCCCGTTGTACCGAGAGCCCTCCATTACCCATCTCTCTTGGAGGTTATGTGGCAGCTTCTGGACCAATACATGTAACCCTCTTGCCGAGTCCAAATGCAACAACCCTGGGAAAGTTCCATTATCTTTGGCATACTCAATCTCCAAGAGCAAATGACCATACTGCTCTAGTTTTTCGTAGTCTTTTTGTGTTAGTTTGGGAAAGTCTTTAATCCTTTGATGAAGATCCTGTTCAATAGCCTCTGGAGACCCATACTTCCTGTCTAAGAGTTCCCACATTCTATCAAGACCAACCTTTGGCCTATCCTTTGGCCTATCAACATGTATGCCATACATAGCTGAGACCAACTGCAAAGATTCCTTGCCCAACCACCTAATTATCAAATCCATCTTTTGAAAGGGCTTCAACTTGAGCTCTGTGGTTACTCATTTGAGAGAGGCTTTCCAAGACCTGTAACTAAATGCATGATCATTAAATTTTCTCAAGCCACTAGTAATCGCTACTTTCTTCAGCAACATGTTACTTAAATCAGAAATTCCAACTACAGTTTCTACTACATGTGTTGGAGTAGTAAGGACTATACTACATTAGGGGCATTATTTGTAACCTTTGATCCCTCTTGACAATTTTCCATTTCAAGAGGCCGAATGTTTGTGTGTCGATATTGCTCACATAACATGGCTTCACAGCATTCTCTGACGGCTCAATCAGGTTTCCGATGATGAAGTGGCGTCCACTTTGCTTTACTCTTCGAATCGCAAATTTTTCAACAACCATAAGTTTTACCGAACAAGATATCATTGTTATGATTGTACATCTACACCCGCCTAAAACTAATTCACCATTTGTTATAGATAACAAGTTGTATGAATCGGGCCCAAAGACCATAGACCAAATCATTTTCATACCAAATAACAATTAAACCAAACACAGTGTGGTGCAAGTTTGTACCCAGCACCCGTGATTTAGCACTTCAAGTGACCTTTAGAACCGGTATGGTCTTTCCTTTCTTTCCTACTAATTCTATCCTCCACAAGATCTTGCACAACTGTTCTTCTAACTTTGATAACCCAAAGTTCATCCCATTACTGCCTTTCTTTAACTTTGGTAAATCGGCTGATTTTATCTTTGAAACCTCACCTGCTCTCTTTCTGTTAAAGACTATCAGTGATGCTAGTGTCACCTCAGCAAGATCTCTCCACGCTTGCTGATTGCCAGGCTCATTCTCCAGTTGTCTTTCCCATCTGTAATCTTTTCTTTCAAATGACACCTATGCATTTGTACAAAAAGAAGAATTTTCACTCTCCACAAGAGTTGTCCTAAAGAAAAAATTTAGAAAAGAAAGAAAACAGAAATTATACCGGCCTTTGCAGCCTTTCTCGAGTGCACTGTGCGGAGCCATGATTTTGAGCCTCCCGCCGGACGATGACGTATCTGTGGATAAACTAACACAATTCTGCCGAAATACTGATGAAAACAATGGCTGAATTAAAAATAAATCTTCCATCAATTTACTAACCTGTGATTCAGATCTTTGAGACAGCATTTTCTCCGTTGATGATCTGAGGCGCTCGATGAGAAAATACAGTCGGAAAAGCACCTTCAACACTTTCCTCGGTTTCGTGTTCATTAGCTGAGCATGCATGTCTTCCATGAAATTGCTTTCCATAAAGTGGTCACTGCAAATCACATTGTTTTTATCGTATTTGTACATAGTTGGATGACATTTTTGCTTAGGCGTTCATCTCATGGTCTCTCAAGCTCATTAACTGTGACATGGTAGCTACATGCTTCCGTAATTTTGTGGATCGAAGTATTGTGTGCTCCACATGCTTCTGACAGCTCACGGAGAGCATCTGACCCTCGAACATGAGATGTAGTGTCACTACTGGCTACAGTGAACAGGTATTTGTTGCTTGCGTTTACTCCTGCTTCCTCCCTGTGGGATACAAGGGTGTCTATACATGATATCATGGAGTCTGTCATAAGGATGGGCACTGTCCTGCCACGTTTCCCTACTACCTCAACTCTCCAGAGAAACTTTACAAGATTTTTTTCTCAGTCTTTCAGGATCTCTAGTTGTCCTACCATATGAGATTCACCTTTCTTGATTTGATTGTAGTCATCAAAATTCATCTTGCTGATTTCCCCTTGTCTCCTCCTATTAAACACAATAAGATGAGCAAGCATGGTCTTGTTGAGTTCTCTCCATGTGTTATGGTTTTCGATTGTGGTCCCAGATGACAGTTTGTCTACACAGTGTTCAGCCTGTATCTCTAGGTGTCTTGACAAAGCCACAACAAAACTTGTTAGGGGTAGGAGTTTTGGCTGGTTTCGTTTCCTCTGGTACAAAGTACGTAGAGCACGAGTAGAGATTTTAGGTCCCCAACAAGTGTCCTGCAGCTTAATGAAATTTTCTACATTTTTCTGCATGTCATCCCCATCTCTGTCCATCAAAGCCTTACTCAGGAGCACAAAGGCAGCCTTTCTTAAGGTATCTCCCATCTTCAGTGCTAGACTTGGTGTATTGAACAAGTGGTTCTCCAAAGTGGTTCATCAAAGCCTGCCACTTTCTTGACAGTGCTCAAGACAGTCATAAAACCATTTGGTAATATCAGGGAAGTCGGACTTGCCTTGCCATTGCAGCTGCAGCATCTGAACTGAAGTTCAAATCTTCCTAGTTCTCGTAACTTGAATCTGATGTGGTTGTGCTGTTATTCGTCATGGTCCAATTTCTTAGAATACACCTTGGTCAATTCTAGAATCAACTGATCATCTAGAATGCAGGCCTTGATTTCATCATCGCTGAGACCAGTCATGTGTTATAGAATCTCTTGATATGCAGGGCACTGGTGGAAGCAAGAGTCAACCTTGTGCTACTAGTCTTCTTCGTTTCTTCTTTTGCTCCGTAGCCTCTTCTTGCTTCAAAATGCAGCGGTGTTTCCACAATTCAGCTTTCGCAAACCATCCCAAACAATCTTTGCAAGGCTGATAATTACGGGGCTTTGCTTCATAAGAAGGCCTATATACGACCACAAGCTCTCCATAACCTTTTTCGAATACTTTGTAGTTGTGCATATGATTTCCTTTATTTCTTATCAATGTCAATAGCTTATCCTTTTCTTTTTGTTGCTGTCATGTATTGAGCCACCTTTATTTCATTGGAATGCTTCACACACAATGCAATAAGCTACCTTGTCATATTTGTCACTCTCCTTGATTGTTGGTCTTTATCACATTTATCCCCTCATGGTCTCTAGCATCAATGCCTCTGTAAGAGGTATAACGCCATGTTTTGGTTGACCTTTATATACAAATGAAACAATAGTATTTAGGTTTTGGACTTTATTCCTTTTTATAGATTTCACAATTGGAAAACATGTAGCTGTGACTACATGTATTGTATTTATTAAACATCATTGATGTACATCAATATTCTGTTTATAGACATAGTTATAATCACTTTACAATGTAATGCAACAATCGATATATAAAACATAATATAAAACATTTACAACACCTTTCTAAATAAACAATAAGTCATGCAATACGAAATATGTAAATGAGAACTAAAACAAAAGCATAAGATTGTATGAAGGGGTGACCAAAGTTCGCGGACATTTTAGAACATATTACAAAATGTGATATTCGAATTACGATTTCTCATATTCTACACAAATTTATTGATTTCAATTATAACCAAAGGGACGGCGAAGTTTTTAACTACAGATTAGTTCAACTAGAAAATTTTATCGTCGAAGGATTTCGGAGATATCGCGATCTAAAAATTCGATGTCCGATCGTTCGTGCGCGCTGCATCTAAAAAAGTCATAAAAACAACGAGACCTAACTTCACGCACGGGGGTTTACAGTTGATTTATCAAAAAGTGTGATCCATCAAAAATAAGGTAATATCATAATTTGCAAGGCAAGATATCATACAATCAGTATGTTTGATTAATTTGTTTGTACACAACGTAATTTTGTTAGACTTGCAAAGCTTGCAAATGTTCTGCATATTTATATTAATGTTTTTTATGCAACATTAGTATTTTGTTCTTAAAATGTTATTTGATGTTTATGGACCAAAAATGTGGTGCAGCTATTTTGTACTTGGCACAAAGGTAAATTTTGTAGGTTTTCTTTCTTCTGCACTGTGTACGGTTTCTTCTGCTGCACTGCATGCACTGCTGCGTCTTCTGTCTGTTCTAAGACCACTGCATCTTTCTTCGATAGCTCCGACGCTCTGGAGGCATGCACACATTTATCAAGAGTCAGTGCTGGTTCACGAAGTAATCGCTCCCTCATGGAATTTGCTTTGATCCCACAAACGATTCTGTCTCTAATCAAGGAGTTACAAAGATCCCCAAAGTTGCATTGTTCTGCTAACAATTTCAGTTCTGTTACGAAAGAATCAAATGACTCCCCAGATTCTTGTTTTCTCATGAAAAATCTGTAGCGGTTCACCGTTTCGTTTTTTGGTGGGTCACAGTGCTCGGCCAGTGCATCTAAAGCATTTTTCAACGTCACTTCCGGTCGGACTGTTTGGTAGACTTCACGTCCCCTGTAACCTATCAGGTATTTCAGCATCTGAACTTTGACTTCATCAGTTTTCCCTTCCATTGCAAGTGACACATACAAAGAGAATTCCTCTCTCCACATCTTCCATTCCCTGGGCAGGTTGGTTGCCTCAAAATCCATCTGTTTGGGGGTTTTATCTGCTCCATGATGAAAGTGTCTATGTGACAGTATGTGACTGGTATTTCCGGTCAGATGAGTGTGCTGTATGTATGACTCAATTTATGGCTGCTATTTCCGGTCACTCAACCTTCTGCATGACGTTTTGGAAAGTTCAAGACAAGATTTCATCTTCAATCTTTTTATTTCATAAGTCACTTTCTCATCTCTCATAGTTCATAGTTCAGTATGACAATCGGTATGACTTTATACTTAGAAGGAGCTGCAGACTCACCGCCGTTTACAATCACAGTCCAACACATAGGAATCGGCGCAGTACTCAGTAGCGCATCACACCAAGCTGTAGATATCGGCACAATTTCCGATCAAAATCACATTTAATCCCACTTCTGACACCATGTGGCATTGTTGGATAGTCTTAGGATCCTAATAATGCCTCGGGTTCGTTATCAGCTAAAGCTATGGTGGATAAATCATCATATTTAGGACACTGGTTCTGACTCATAACTCTTACGTTTATTGGTTCTATAACAACCGACTAGAGGTGGCGCTACACCTCTTACAGCCTCCATTTCTTGATGATGCCTCCAATGACTAATCTGATGACAGACATTTCAGTGATTGAGTGATGACATTGATTGATGTACATTTAGCCTAAGGCAATGATGCTTGAGAATTATTAAATGAAGTCTTCCCTGAAGAGTCAGAATCTCCTTAAGGATCACAGACATAGTCTGGATCACTATCATCATTATGGTCAGATAATATGTCCTCGTTATCACTTGAAACATTATACTGTGAAAGGCTTCCATCTGGTACCATCAATGCTTGTGTGGTAGGCTTAGGGAATGGTTCATAGACCCCGTTCTCATTCACTTCGTTGGAGCGGTCTAACTAAGACCCGTTCCTCAGGAGCAGTTCTTAGGTGAGTGAGAACGGTCAAAGTGGTCCAGGAAGTGGACTTCTGGACCGCTCCAGAAGACCACCTCGGGAGGTGGTCTTGAGGAACGGGTCTTATTAAGAGCGGTTTGGACCGCTCTAACGTGCAATGTGAACGGAAGCGTACTTTGACCGGAAGTGAGCAAGTGACGTTCCGTGTGAAACATGTAGTACGGTACATACGGTTTGTATTCCGCGCGCGAAAAAATTGACCTGCTGACCTGAGCTGCCATAGCAACAAGACCACTTTGACTCGTGGAGCGGTTTGAGCCATAAAAAACTGCTCGGAGTGTGAACGCTCGCAAACCGTTCCTCAAGACCCGTTCCTCTGGAGCGGTCTAACTAAGACCACTTTCAAAGTGAGTGAGAACGGGGTCCTAGTGATCTTGGTTATTAGGGGAGTTTCTGCATAGATCATCAGATGTGTCATCATTATCAGCTAGAAAATTGGACAGTGAAAGGTTTCCATCTGGTTCCATTAAAGGTTGTGTGGCAAGCTCAGTAAATCTATATTATTAATACGCAAAATCGCCGCGGGGGGTCCAACACGGGCCAAAACGGTTCCTCAAAAACGTCTTTCCCCGACCCCGCTCGCCTCCGCCGGGGCGCGGGGATGGCGGCACAATTCCACGAGGCCTGTCTCCCGTAACCCGCGTTCCACGTCGACCCCGCGATCGACGTCCATGCCGTTAAACGCGTTTTCGGGGTTCCGGGGAGGACGGGCGGACGAGAGCACGGCGGGCGTCGTGGATTGCAAGGAGGCGACGAACCTGTGAGAGCGAGTCGGGAAGGCATGCATCCGCCCTCTGTGCAATCAACAAAGAGACACACAGCGGACGAGAATCCACTTCTGTCAATGGGTGTAGCACATCACGTAGTAACGAGTGTGGCTTACCCCGAGTTTAGGCCTCTTGCTATAGGATATGCTTTGTAGCATGTAAGAGAAATACACATTAACAGATGACTCACCCGGGTGATGGGATGTAAGAAAATGCACGCTCTCACGGGTTGGGCTTACCCGTGTTATGCGTCTTTTTATATGATATGCTTTGTAGGCCAGCCGGACCTGCTGCGTGTACGAACGTACGTGTATAATGTATGCGATGATTCTACGCTCACCGTCACACGCACAGCTCAGTCGCTTCGTCTTTGATTCTATGATGATTGCCGTGATTTATATATAGTTTACGTGAATAGAGGTATGCAAGCAGGGTTACTTTGGTATTATCCTGTTCATGTTTACTGAATTTTGAAAATCATTCTTCAAAGTAAAGTTTTCACAAGAAATTCATCGTAACTGACAGTTCAGTTGCAAGCTAGCTGCCGTGAGGCACGGGCAGTGCAGTGCGCCACTGCTGCCGAGCACTGTCGGAACTGTGACTGTGTGTGAGGTGAGGTGAGCTGAGCTGAGCTATTATAGAGTAGACTCGACACCATTTATTGCCCCTATTTCAATATAGTTTCGTGACTATAGAGGTTTGAAACCTGAGCTTAGATTGTGATTATTCTGTCCATGTATAGTTGTATGCGGAATTTCGATAATCATTTTTCAAAGTAAAGTTTTCACAAGAAAATCAGACGGTCGTTTAAAAACATAGCCATTGGCATTGTCTATAGCTGGATAGAATACTTTTACTATGATACAGTTCCTTCGTCAAATCAATGCATTAAAACGGGTATTACGGTGCGCCATTCATTGGTCAAACAGCGTTATAAAAATAGTCTAGATTCTAGGCCTAGACCTTATATAAAAATAATCAAATTTTATTTTCGATAGCACATAGGGTCTAGGCCTCTTTCTATTTACCCCCCCCCCCCCTCCCCTGCCCTCCCCCTAGAATCCCGTGGATTTTCCACGGGTCCTGCTAGTGACTCATAATGCTTATTAGGGGGGGGGGGGGTTTATTAGGGGGTTCAGTTTTCTTCTCTGTTCCTCCAGTGCTCTTTTCTCAATCTTTGCTATGCAAGTTTTTGTTGGGCACGTGCCTCCTTGGCATGATACTGACACTGGAGCTCACATTGCTATGATTTGAGGGAGATAATTTCCTAGACACCAGGGATCTCTTCAATCATCTTCTGCCACTGGTTTCATTGCTGTGCTGATCCAAGTTGAAACCGGTTAGTCAAAATTCTTTCTTATCATGCTTGTTGGTGGTAAACTGCTCCTTAGCGTTCTCAATATCAGCAGGTCTACCACTAAGAGATGGAGCCTTTCCAATCCTTTTGTATCTCCTTGCGAGATTCCGCTGGTATCCAATGCACGACTATTTGAGCTCTGCTGACGCTACCATAATGTCAATAGGCGCTTTTTAGTCAATTGCTTGCAAGGTTCCATAAAGAAAAGTTGTTTGTTTATAAGTTACTGGTCTTCAAACCATTAGACTCTAGTGGTTTGTAAAGGTTTGTACCTGGTTAGACTTTTTTTACACCTCTGTTCAAGCCATTAGATCCCATGGTTTATATTGGTCTCTACTGGTCTCAACACTTTTTATAGGCAATACATACATTATATGATAGGCATTATAACTGGTTGTAAAATTGTCATGCAAGTAATATGATTTACATCATATTCTAGTCCTCATAACAATAGGCAAAATGGTAAAATGTTTACGTAAAAATACTGGCTTGATATGGTCGGCTATAGCATACACCAGTAACAAAATTGTTAACTTAAGACAAAAAAATCATGTCCGTCATAGACGGGTCACGGTTGACCAATTGATGACGTCTTTACAACATTCTGCTATCAGGGAAGATGAGCCTAATTTTATGAGGATGAAATATTTGTAATTTAATGTTTTAGATACATGTACTTCATTTGTCTTTTTTGTTGTTTCTTCTTTTAAAAAATATGGTTTGCTTGTCCATTTTAGACATATATTTCAATGAACCCCATGATAATTGCCTATATATGGGGAAGTATCACATTTGTGCGTAGGATGTTTTTGGGGGATGTTTTTTTTTGTGTGGATGTGTGTGCGTGTGCGTGTGTGTATGTGCAATCTGCATTGTATACAAATATGTATTATGTTACGTTTCATGAATGATGGTAATAATTAAATTCAGTGTGTTATTATTAGGAAAAAAAATCAAGAATTTCATTCCATTATTCTCTTTCTTTGCTCACTGTTTTGTGAATAATTTATTAATGTTATGAAAACGAAATGAAGTTTTGTATTTACGTGGAATTATTTACATTGATTTTTATGTAATGATTTTTTTTTTTTAATGACATCTCTAATAAAAACATATGGAAAAGCAAAAATGTATAGAAAGGATGTGAGATATCTTTGTTGTGCGATTAATATGAATCTTTCTACCATAAAACCAGAAACTTAGAGCTGTGAAACTATGGCAAAATCTAAGTGTCTGACATTAAAGAAGCTTCTGCGAATTGCAACATATTCAGTGTTGTATTAGTTTTCATTCTTGTCTTTTTGAATAATAGTTTGGTAATCACTTATGTATGTTTTGTGTGGGTTCTTTTAAATTCCTGACCAGTACGGTTCATTATTGGAGTTTGATTACTCAAGTCAATAAGGTCTTATAATTTGTATTTTCTGTAATTCTTATGATTGTAAAACTGTTACATTTTTGTTCCCTGTGTTACATTTTTCTAAAGGTGTGGTTCTGTTTCTAATAATAAATATATTACTTTTGAGATCGTATACATTTCTACTTTAAATGTATGAGTAAATATGTCACCTCCTTTTTTAATAAGAAAATATGAATGATCTTTCCATATTTCTTTAATTTCTTCTGCTTGTAATTACACACTTAAGAACTAAATGATCCATACAAAATTAGTAACAGTTGAATCATGTATTTGTCTCCACTTTAAACAAATCTGGGGTAGTTCATGAAGTGCACAAACTATTGTGGACAGACTGTAATCAAGTTATATCAGAAGCCTGCATTTTGTTTGTAGTTTAATTTTTAAAAATCTGATATCAAAGATATCAATCTCTTACTGTCAACAATGATATTACATGTGTTTTGGTCTTACTAATTTTGCATAACTTTTTTCCTTTTTTTCTATTGTATACCTGTTTTTACTTAAACTTACTCAGTGTTTTTGCTCTTTATTGTGAACTCATTTACAAAACAAAATCATTGAGTGAGGATTCATTATACTAAAGACAGTTTAGTCACCATGGAGTACAAAGTAACTTAAATTAGATACATTTTTCAAAATCTGTGCCTGTACATAAATTCTCTCTTAAAAATAATAGGGGCGAAATAAAGTGTTATGAATATGAAAGACAACATGTGAGATATTGAGTTATAATATCCTTTTTAAGTTCTTCTCCTAGTAAGTTCTTCTTCTTTTTTGGATGGGGTAGTTTGTTGTTTTTTTCTTCTTTTTTTCTTCCTCAAATTTGTATTTATTCCTTCTTGTCAATGTTTATTTGGCAAGCATGCACACAAAAATTACCATCATTATTTCACACTCCATTTCTTAAAAGATGCAATCCTATAGGTGTTATGTGTTTATGTTAAAGTGTACTCTTGTATTTATGTGTGTATGTAAGATTGCTTTTCATTACATGTACAATTGGTACTGATTATGTGGCGTGGTACTATGATCTAACAATGAATATATTAGACCGTATATTTGCACATAGAATTTCAAAATAACTGTTAAAATTGCTTTAGGTTGACTTTTCGAAAGTCTCTGCAATCATGTGATGTTTTCAATGTATAAACATTGTGTATTCTAAAGAAATGATTGGTAATACTGGAACTGAAAGATTATTTGTTTCAAAGCCTCCCAAGCTGTAGGTTGGCAATTTTAATAAATTATATTTTTATAAATCACAGAATTTGCTGTATGTATAGTATGTGTAATTTGTTTATAGCTTGGGTAAGGTGCAACAGTTTTAACTTCAACATGCTTTTTTTTTTTTTTGGGGGGGGGGTGATATCTTGAATAATACTTGAAATTAAATAGCAACAAAATAATTATTTTAAAAAAGACTAGTTGAAATCCGAAATCAGACATTCACACTGATATTTTTTCAGAGGAACAGGCTCTCTTTTAAAGAATATCAGTGTTTGGGAAGGTCAGAATTTTCAGAGAAATTGTCCAAGGGGTCACAAGACCAACTTGTCAGTCTTGCGGGATGCAGCCTACATCCCTTCAAGTCTTAAGAAATGATAAATTTACATTAATACCAATCTGTTTGAGCTTTTGAGAGAGGGGGAGAAAGAGTTGGAAGAAGAGAAAGGGAGGAAAGAAGAGAAAGAGCAGAATTAGGAAGAAGAGTAAGAGTTGGAAGAAGATAAAGGGAGGGAAGGAGAGAAAGAGAAGGGGATTGCAAAAATATGTGAAACAAAATATAGAAGAGAATGATAGGTAGAGAGACAGCACGCCATAGGGTGAGTTACCCTTTAAAGGTTCTATGTCCCATTTGCAGGCCAAAAAAATGAAAAAGTTAAATTCCAACTGCATTTGAAAGATATACTAATTTAGAACTTCCCTAAAAAAGATGGGACTTGAAAATGTCTTCAAGTGGAAAAATAACGACTATTAGTTTTCAAATCGACTTTAGGGCTATAGAGCCCAAAAGTAGTAGTCTTGATTTTCAGACAATTGTACCGAATGGTCATACGTTTTATGCTGCGCAAAGATTCAATCAGTTTAATCTTGGCCATCACAAGAAGTGGGTTATTGATGTAGACAAATGCTCATGTACCCTTTACAACTCTTTTCATGTATGTTATTACCAAAGAAGAAAAAAGGCCAGTCAGTCACTCAATAGTGTCTGACAGTGAAGTCTAGCAAGTAAACGGGTTTCCTTGCATAATTTGAATATGAAGACACTGCTAACGTTTAAATTTCACAGATAGGACATAGATCTAGACTACATGACATATTCATAATTTCTACAAAGTTCTACAGCATTTGAGGTTGGCTGCAAAAGGGACATAGTACCTTTAACATGCCACACAAAAGATCTTCCCAAGCCACACGTATCATGGGATAGATCTACCAAACGCTTCAAAAAATAGTGAACTGTTTCCACTGCAAAATTAATCTATACCGATGTTAATGAGGTTGTCATGGAACTAATCAAGAGAAAAATATACAATTTTCAAAGCCACTGAAGGCCACACTATATTACACAAAACAATCTTCCTCTTTCCCTCAAAATACACTCGTGGCAAACCAGCGACCATGCAGATAAGTGAAGAAAGCAACCAAAGTGTTAATGGATATTATACTGCGTCCCAGAAAAAAAAACGAAACTGAGAATTATCGATATTTTATCATAACCCAGTCACATTTATAATTAATAAATGACACATATTTGGAAAGCTTAGATCCTCCTCTTTCATTTGATGCAACTCATAATGATGCATATTTCACGCATGAGTGAGTGAAATGATTTTGAAGAGAGGAAACCAAAAGTCATTTGGCGGACGGTATCTGAATTTCAAAGAGAAAATCACATTTCTGGAAAGTTGAGTTTTTGCCTTTTCATATGACACCTCAATCAGGAAAAATGAGCAAGGAATGACAAAGTTCTGTTTGTTTAAAGTAGTGCTTGCATTTCCATAATTTTATCAAACAAATTCGTTTCCACTGGCTGCCTGCCGTAGTAACAAGCAGAATTGGCAAAAGACTTAACTCCGTTTCGTTAACAATCAGTCTACGGCTGATTGTCAACGAAACTGAACGTTGTTTTCCTAGCTCATTTTTCCTGAGAGAGGTGTCGTTTGAAAAGGCAAAAACTCAACTTTCTAGAAATGTGATTTTCTCTTTGAAATTCAGATACCGTTCGTCAAATGACTTTTCGGTTTTCTCTCTTCAAACTCCTTTTAATGACTCATGCGTGAAATACGCATTATACAAATGAAAGAGGGGAATCTAAGCTTTACAAATATGTGTTATTTATCAATTATAATTGTGATTAAGTTATGATAAAACATCGATAATTCTTGGTTTCGTTTTTTCTAGGACGCACTGTGGCTGATTACGTAAAGCCGAGTTGGAACCTCGAGTTGTGGCGAGCTGGCGCGATCAAGAATTAATTCTACGTTGTAAAGCAATGGTAATTCTTGATGTCAAGAATTCGATTTCGTGATATCAGGAATTCGATTTCGTGATATCATAGCACTTTTTTTGGCCCTCGAAAATTTGAAAAATCGGACCCCACCCTCTTGAGCGCCGGGGGGGGGGGCATCTCCAAAAAAAGGGTAAAATGTTTTTACACGGGGTTTTTTCACAGGGGGCAGAGCACTCAGAAGCTCGGGGGCTTTATACATCAAATTATCGTCAGGTGAGCATAATTTTATACCTCATTTGTGACACTGGCAGGTCACGAATTGGCGTGGGGTCCAGGGGGGGGGGGAAGCCCCGGAAGCTCAGGGGTTTTGGGCAATAAATAACGGTCAGATGAGCATATTTTGATACCTTATTTGTGACACTGGCAGGTCAGGAATTGGTGTTGGGTCCAGGGGGCGGAGCCCGAAGAAGCTCAGAGGTTTTATACATTAAATTATCGTCAGATGAACATATTTTATACCATATTGGCAGGTCACGAATTGGCGTGGGGTCTAGGGGCGGAGCCCCCGGAAGCTCAGGGTTTTTTGGCAATAAATTACTGTCAGATGAGCATATTTTGATATCCTTTTTGTGACAGTGGCAGGACACATATTGGTGTTGGGTCCGGGGGCGGAGCCCTCAGAAGCTCAGAGGTTTAAACATCAATTTATTTGTCAGATGAGCAGAATTTTATACCTTATTTGTGACACTCGCAGGTCACGAATTGGCGTAGGATCCAGGGGCGGAGCCCTTTGAAGCTCAGGGGTTTTGGGCGATAAATAACGGTCAGATGAGCATGTTTTGATACCTTATTACACTGGCAGGACACTAATTGGCGTGAGGTCCAGGGGGCCGAGACCCCAGAAGCTCAGGGGTTTTAAGCATTAAATTACCGTCAGATTAATATCCTGCCGTCTGCCTAAGGGCCCTAGGTGGGGTCCAGGGGGCAGAGCCACCGGAAGTCAAGGGGTTTTAGGCATTTAATTACGGTCAGATGAGCATATTTTGATACCTTTAATATATTTCCCCTTTAAATAAAAATAAAAATAAGCCCACTGTGTTGACGTCCCCCCACAAAAAAAATATACATAGGCCTATATAAAAATGGGAGAAATGAAGAGTGGGAGAGAGTTTTTTTTAAAAGATGAAAAATAGAGTAAAAGTGAAAGAGAGGGAGCGCCAAAGAAGGAAGAGGTAAGAAAGAAAAGACAGAGAGCAAAGACAGAGAGAGAGAGAGAGAGAGAGAGTAACAGAAATATAGGTAGAAGGAGGGGGTGGATAGTGACAGGAACAGAGATGGAGAAATGATGTGCAAAGTTTATTTGTATAGTTTCCTGAAAAAACGAATTATGTATGAAAAAATGTAATATCTTTGTTTACCTTTCTGTTGGAAATGAAATAAATATGAATATGAATCTTTTTAACCAATATCATCTCAACTTTTCTCTTGAGAATTGTTTAAACGGGCTAAATAATGACCTTGAAACAGAATGAAAATAAGCCCATTGTTTTGACGTCCCCCCACAAAAAAATATGGACATATAATAATGGGAGAAAATAATGAAGAGTGGGAGAGAGTAAAAAAAGATTAAAAAATAGAGTAAAAAATAAAGAAAGGGAGCGCCAAAGAAGGAATATGTAAGGAAGAAAAGACAGAGAGCAAAGACAGAGAGAGAGAGAGTAACAGAAATCTAGGTAGAAGGAGGTGGGAAAGACGGATAGTGACAGGAACAGAGATGGAGAAATGAAGAAGAAGATATTAGAGAAGGGGATAAAGGTTATCTATACACAACTGCCAGATTCCGGATACTTCCAGGTTTGTTCTTTATCCTGTCCCCTTGCTAGCTTACTCAAACTTCGTTTCTTGAAGAAATCTTTTGATTAGAAAAGTAAATCGAACCTGATATGTTCGAGGCACGAACCTTTTCACAATTGTGGTTTAAACAATAATCTTTAAATCTGTTTTGGGATTATGAATGTAAAAAGTTATAGAAAAATATAATAACAATCACATTTAAGTTCACAAATCATAAATGACTATTCGCAGAGGACGTGTTTTTAAGTAGAGGCAGTTCTGGCCGGATCAAATTTTAATGAAATAATTTTACTAGTTAAACATAATTTTGGCAATTCAATTAAACAAATTGGATACTTTTCTTTCACGAAATCTGTAAGTCTTTGCTTTGTACTATGATAATTATCAACTTTCCTTTTATATTTGTTCGTTCAACAAAACAGTTCAAAAGATTAGATATAAAGCCAGGATGACCACCACAGACATTAGCAGACGGTTGCCGCCATCATCGAGTGCTATTATTGACCAACCCATCAAAAACGAATGTACACTTTTGGATGACTATAACAACCTTGACGCACCACACCAAGTTTATTCCCATGATATGACAACAGACTTGAATCAATCACAACCAAATGATGAAGAAAGCAGTATTGATGAGGATAGGGAAAAGAGGATACGCCCGCGAATAGGAAATCAACTAACCCTGCTGTCCATTGCCAACTTGTCTGCAGTCCGACACACAACGATATCGAGTCTGTAGAAAGGGAGAAAAAAAATCCCGTGGATGCTCTGCATGGGATATGGTCACCGTGGAAATTAATGCATTGATGAAAATAATTAACATCAGATTTGGGAGAGAGAGAGAGAGAAAATAAGCAAAATACAAACGTAATTGGGCTTATTTGGTACCAAAAAAAAAAAAGTTTTAAAAACTTGTCTTTTTGTGTCTGTAAAGAAAGCAAAATAACAGGTGAAGGTGATGGCATTGTTGATGATGATAATTATGATGATGACGATGACGATGATGATGATGATTATAGTGGTGGCAGTTGTGATGGTGATTTTTGTTCGTTTTTATTAAAAAGATAACAGAACTTTTAAGACCAATCGACTTCTGAAAACTGAATGACCAGACAATTCATTTGGAAATAATAAGACAAATAATGTCAGCAGGTACTGTACGGAAATCTCCATAAATTTCTCTTTAACTTAAAGGGATAGTGGAGTTCTGTTGCAGAGGGCGCTACACAAAATATGTTTTTGTGCCATGAAAAACTGAGTGTCAAATTTGAAAGAACATACAATTTAAATGTCAAAATCATCTTTGTTTGATCAAAATCGGTTCGGAGACGGCTGAAGTATCCATAAATATAACGATTTCTAACACTATGTGTACGTACTACCACCACAATTAGATAATTTGAAAAAGCCGTTGAAAATGCGAAATAGCGCCTTTTATGTCGTATAATTCAGCCAATGCCGATGTTGGCTTTTTTGTTGGCATTTTCGTGTTGGTTATATTCCGCACAACCAGTCGGCCCACGTATTGTTATTTTTAATTGAATAATGAATTAACGGTAACCGTAATTTTTTAAAAAGTGGAGCTGAACTGCCACTCGTATTGGCTAAATTTCACACATTTGCAGGCGCGGATCCAGGATTTTCCAATAGGGGGGGCCGGAAATTTGAAAATTGCACAGACCGTTTTTCAACTCAATATACTGATAAGGTCATATTAGAAGCACCATACAGGTAATTTTGTTTTGACATTTTGATCGGGGGGGGGGAGGGGGGGGGGGGGGCTGAAGCCTCTTGCCCGAAAAAGTAATTTTCTGGTTTCACAATTCGGCTAGTGAGCGAAGCGAGCGAGCAAAAATTTGTATAATATGTATTTTGTGAAAGTGTTATTTATCACCAAAATATACGAGAAAAGATTTAACAAATTCATATTCGGGCAGCTCGTGGTTCCCCTTCACCCTCCCCCCCCCCATTACGCCCGAAGCGCAGAAGCTTTAATGTTTCATGAAATTATTAGAGAAAAAAGAGCATTCGTTGTACCATTCTCGACTCCTAATCCTTGTCTGAATTTAGTTCCTCCCCCCCCCCCCTCCCGCGCGAAGCGCGGAAGTTTTGAGCTTTCATTAATTGATATTAGAGAAAGAAGACGATTTGTTGTACCATTCTCGACTCTTATTCCTTGTCTGAATTCAGTTTTCCCCCTCCCGCGCGAAGCGCTGAAGCATTGACCTTTCATAGTTTTGTGAAATTATTAGAGAAAGAAGATAATTCGTTGTTCCATTCTCGACCCTCAATCTTTCTCTGAATTCAGATTCCCACCTCCAGCGCAAAGCGCAGAAGCTTAACGTTTCATTAAATTATTAGAGAAAGAAGACGATTCGTTGTTCCGTTCTCGGTTCCTAATCATTGTCTGAATTCAGTTTCCCCCCTCCGCGCAAGGCGCAGAAGCTTAACGTTTCATTTAATTATTAGAGAAAGAAGACGATTTGTTGTACCGTTCTCGATTCTTAATCATTGTCTGAATTCAGTTTCCATACCCCCTCCCGCGCGAAGCGCGGAAGCTTTGACGTTTCATTAAATCATTAGAGAAAGAGTACCGTTCTCGACTCTTAATCCTTGTCTGAATTGAGTTCCCCCCCCCCCCTCTCCCGCGCGAAGCGCGGAAGCTTTGACGTTTCATTAAATTATTAGAGAAAGAAGACGATTCGTTGTACCGTTCTCGATTCTTAATCATTGTCTGAATTCAGTTTCTATACCCCCTCCCGCGCGAAGCGCGGAAGCTTTGACGTTTCATTAAATCATTAGAGAAAGAGTACCATTCTCGACTCTTAATCCTTGTCTGAATTGAGTTCCCCCCCCCCCTCTCCAGCGCGAAGCGCGGAAGCTTTGACGTTTCATTAAATTATTAGAGAAAGAAGACGATTCGTTGTACCGTTCTCGATTCTTAATCATTGTCTGAATTCAGTTTCCATACCCCCTCCCGCGCGAAGCGCGGAAGCTTTGACGTTTCATTAAATTATTAGAGAAAGAGTACTGTTCTCGACTCTTAATCCTTGTCTGAATCGAGTCCCCCCCCCTCTCCTGCGCGAAGCGCGGGAGCTTTGACGTTTCATTAAATTATTAGAGAAAGAAGACGATTCGTTGTACCGTTCTCGATTCTTAATCATTGTCTGAATTCAGTTTCCATACCCCCTCCCGCGCGAAGCGCGGAAGCTTTGACGTTTCATTAAATTATTAGAGAAAGAGTACCGTTCTCGACTCTTAATCCTTGTCTGAATCGAGTCCCCCCCCCCCCTCCCGCGCGAAGCGCGGAAGCTTTGACGTTTCATTAAATTATTAGAGAAAGAAGACGATTCGTTGTACCGTTCTCGATTCTTAATCATTGTCTGAATTCAGTTTCCATACCCCCTCCCGCGCGAAGCGCGGAAGCTTTGAGGTTTCATTAAATTATTAGAGAAAGAAGACGGTTCGTTGTACCGTTCTCGATTCTTAATCATTGTCTGAATTCAGTTTCCATACCCCCTCGTTTCATTAAATTATTAGAGAAAGAAGACGATTCGTTGTACCGTTCTCGATTCTTAATCATTGTCTGAATTCAGTTTCCATACCCCCTCCCTCGCGAAGCGCGGAAGCTTTGACGTTTCATTAAATTATTAGAGAAAGAGTACCGTTCTCGACTCTTAATTCTGTCTGAATTGAGTTACCCCCCCCCCCCCCCTCTCCCGCGCGAAGCGCGGAAGCTTTGACGTTTCATTAATTTATTAGAGAAAAAAGACGATTCGTTGTACCGTTCTCGGTTGTTAATCATTGTCTGAATTCAGTTTCCCCCCTCCGCGCGAAGCGCGGAAGCTTTGACGTTTCATTGAATTATTAGAGAAAGAAGATGATTCGTTGTTCCATTCTCGACTCTAAATCCTTGTCTGAATTCAGTATTCCTCCTCCCGCGCGTAGCGCGTACGCTTCTGACACTTCATTAAATTATGAGAGAAAGAAGATGATTCGTTGTCCCATTCTCGATTCTTAATCCTTGTATGAATTCATTTCCCCCTTCCGCGAGAGGCGCGGAAGCTTTGACCTTTCATAGTTTAATGAAATTATTAGAGAAAGAAGATAATTCGTTGTTCCATTCCCGACTCTTAATCCTTCTCTGAATTCAGTTTCCCCCTCCAGCGCAAAGCGCAGAAGCTTAACGTTTCATTAAATTATTAGAGAAAGAAGATGATTTGTTGTCCCGTTTTAGACTTAGTCAAAAATGTTTTTTTGTCTGCTCCTTTTTTCGTCCTATGTCCTCTTACTGCCCCTACCGCCCCTAGCTACGCATGCTTTAAAGGGAAAATGAAACAATCATGATTGTGATAGCATACAATTAGGTCAGTAGAAATGAAAGGGGAAAAAAAGATCTATTTATACACCAACCATGAAATAATCGCGACCGGGAGCGTCATATCTTAGTTTTGTGTTATCGGGCGAGGGCCGGGGCGTAGCGACCAAGCGAGATTTTGCAATGTAGAATGCTGAAATTATGCATTCTAGAAAATCCTTTAGTCCAACATGTACGTTCTTTCCGCTACATGTATATTTCTTTCTAGCTATATATCTAAATTTCTGGGGGGACGTGTCCCTCTATCGGGCCCAGGATCGCCGCCGCTGTCCATTATCACTACCAGCATGAGTTCAAATATAAGCACAAGCGAGTTGGTATGAGCTGAATCCAAATGAAGGGCAAAATAAGAGTTGTGAAGCGGCCCTACCGTTAATTTAAAATTTGACTGTTTAATATATAGCTTCTATTTGAAAGACATTCAAAATATTGTGCCCTTTTCAATTTTTTTCAAAAAGCAGGGGCTGTTTGTAACGTTTAACTTTGAATCCGTGGCTTGAGATTTTATGCGGCCGGCCCGGCCCCCTCTATTCAATGACGTTTCCCAAGCCTTCTGGAATGACCCCAAATCTCCCGATTACAGTTTTTCCCTTATTCGTCGTTACTGTCACTTAACACCATTTCCTTGTCTTTCCCCCTTTCTCTTCCCCTTCCTACCCCCCCCCCCCCCCCCCGCACCCACTCAGTGTTATCTAGGGTACGCGCATGTATGTTCCCTCTCTTAGTTTGAAAGCACCCCTTTATCTTGGGTGTGTAAAGTCAGTGCGGGCCGGATTAGTGTGTATTACGGGCCGGACTTTGTTGCGTGAAAAGTAACCCTTTATCGGAAATTTTAGGAACACAAAATCGGTCCCTCCGACCCCGGAGTGGGAGTGAGGTGGGGGGGGGGGGGGGGGGTATCTTCTTCTTTTTCTTTTTTTCTTTCTCTCTTTCTCTCTTCTTTCTCTTCTCTTTTCTTTTCTCTTCTCCTTCCTTTTCTCTTCTCCTTTTTTCTTCTCTTCTCCTTTCTTTTTTTTTCTCTTTTTTTTTGCGCCGCCAATAGGGGGGGCCGCGGCCGTTTCGGCCCCCCCCTGGATCCACCACTGCATTTGGGGGTCTAAAATTACCTTCATAGCAATTTTAGGTTCTAAAAGGGCACTAGAAATGTCATAGATAAGAATAAGACCAATAACCATGCACTTTGAAGGCATATTTTGCCGTCTGACAACAGAACTCAACTATCCCTTTAAAAAAAGACATTGGGTGACGCGATACTTTTTATTTCTCAAAAAGGTGCTGTGACTACAAAAAGGTTGGAAATAGCTAAGATAAGCCGTATTAAAAATGGTTTATTGTACCAGTCACAGGAGATGACATCTGATTATACATTTTCAAAACATGATAAATCTTTATGAAACAAATTTTCGCGATTTATTCGATTTTACATATTTTATAGGTAGCGATAGAGATAGAGAGAGAGAGAGAGAGAGAGACAGGGAGAGACAGGGAGAGACAGGGAGAGAGAGAGATAGAGAGGGGGAGACAGGGATAGAGGAGAGAGGGAGAATGAGAGAGAGAGAGAGAGAGAGAGAGGAAGGGGGGTTGCAACTACCCCTTCTCTGCAGTCTGTCACCTCGAGCGCCTCTCAGAAAAGTAGCGCAGACAATATTCATTATCATGACCTGAATCATATTT
Source organism: Strongylocentrotus droebachiensis (assembly GCA_035222895.1). Taxonomy (NCBI): domain Eukaryota; kingdom Metazoa; phylum Echinodermata; class Echinoidea; order Camarodonta; family Strongylocentrotidae; genus Strongylocentrotus; species Strongylocentrotus droebachiensis. Next base: position 114,966 of record JAVYIG010004369.1, read on the forward strand.
TACAAAAGTTCTGCGTCGCCGTCGGTGTATGCCTAAATAAACCATGGACCCTGGAAATTATTATTTGTTTATAATGGATATGATGAAATCATTATTCATATGCCTATATAATGGATTTCGCGAAATCATTATTTATAAATAGTTTTACACTTTTAATAAACAATAAGTCTACAAACGGCGCCTCATAGTCGACAACGTACCTGGATCTGGCTAGTTGTAAACAAGCATGGGGCGCGCTGGATGATATGAATGGCACGAACACATGATTTTTAAGGCTAAAATTCCTCGCTTTAATGAGCAATTTCAAGAGTTGTTAGATGACCACGTCAATCAATCTGTAACATGCCATGTATAGAAACAGCAGTGGTGATATTTTGGGCAGTGAAACAGCATCGTTATTTGAAATGGTTCGTGCTCTGAAAGCACTGCTTTCGTATCGGCTCTGTACGTGCAGGACAGCGTCTCTCTCAGCTCCGGCCTGCCCCTACCTACGGTCATTCCTCCTTCGGCGCGCGGTGAGGAAAACCAGCATGCATCGGGGTTTCTCAACTCTCCGAACATGTGCCCTCTTGTTGATGAGCATGCCATGATGCAGTGATTTTGGGGGTAAGAGTTCTGAGTTCATACATGTAGGTCATGAATGTGTTAAAAATACAAGAAAATATCTTAATAGACTACATTAATGTACAGTTTAATACTGAGTCTGAATCTGATAATTGAACAAAAATTAAATCCGTGTCAAACAGACTTCTTCTTCTTTTTCTTCTTTGGGTTAACTTTACTTTACTTTACCGCAAATACTGGAAGAATGCTGAGACAGCAGTCGAGCTTCCAGGTCTATCTTCTTATAAGTCTACCTCCTTCACAGTTGAAGATTCTTGCAGACTGACGAGTGTGTGTGTGCTTACGAGAGCAAGGTGCATGGTGCAATGCTATTTACATGGTGCAAGTAAAAAGTTCCCGGACTTAGTTGCTGCCTCCCGTCAGGCATTGGCGGAAGGCATTGACGGATGAGGCACATACTGTTTCTGATGGCAGGTTGTTCCAACTCCTCACAGTCCTGGGAAAGAAGGACTGCTTATGTTGCTCAGTTCTTGAACGGAGGACTTGGTAGCTATGTGAATGGGCAGTCCTGGAGGGTCTTGTGACAGGGTTGATGTAAGATGCTGTGTCGAGTGCTACCAGGTTGTTGTGGAGCTTGTACATCATCACCAGTCTGTAATTTTCTCTGCGTTGCTCAAGTGTGGTCCAGTCAAGTTGTTGGAGCATGGAGGTCACGCTAGAGGTGTTGTGGTACCGATTGAGGGTGAATCTAGCGGCCCGTCTTTGTACCATTTCTATTTGATGGATGTGGTTTGCAGAGGAGGGATCCCAAACTGTAGAACTGTACTCAATGAGTGGTCTTACTAGAGCTTTGTAGGCAGTACTCTTCAGTTTTGGTGAGTTGATCCGGAGATTTCGTCTGAGGAAGGCAAGGGTGTTGTTTGCTTTCTGGCATATGCTTTTGATGTGTTTGTCCCATTTCAAGTCTGATGTGATTGTGATGCCAAGGTACTTGGTTGATGAGACTGCTTCCAGTGGTGTGTTGTTCAGGATGTACTCGGACTTAGACCGAATTTTCCGTCTCTTTCGTTCATTAGCCTCTTATTGGGGTAGGGTCGGCTCGCGCGAGCGGACCCTACCCCAATAAGAGGCTAACAAACGAAAGAGAGGAAAATTCGGTTTAACTCAGACTGTTGAGAATCAATTAAGGTCGTCTGAACAGTTTTTAATACACAGCCAGTAGAGAAACAGGTGGATAACCGCAGACGTGCTTAAAAACCATTCATGAATATCAATTAAATTTTTTCATGGATCTAACTCAATGCATTTTACCTTGTCCTTCCACAGATTTTGTATTGCAGATGTCCAAAGAGAGCGAGCACTCCTGGGAATATCTGCATCATTCGGAGTCCATTCTGAGGATCACAAGTATTCAAGGGATGTAGAGAACATTGGCAATGGCAGCAGGGCAGTGCATCTATCGTCACTCCTCACATCATTTCTAGAATGAAGATCACAAGAGAGGTTTGGCTGTCTTGTTTAGCCTTGAGCCGTGGTTGTAAAAATATGTTCCAGTTCACAGGATCTTTGATCAATGAATGTACATGTACATAGTGGCGAGGGTATGCACTCGATCCTTGCAGGGCCAGGGGGGAGGGGTAGGTATGGAGAGGCATTTTGAAGAAAAAAAAGAAGGTAGAGTAGCCGGTAGGGAGAGAAAAACACCAATACATTGTGGATGGCCCGTCATAGGTGTAGTGTAATGCTTTATCTGAGATTATGCTTGTAACCTCATTTGGCAAAATGTCTTCTTTTTTAACAAAAAAAAAGGGCCTCGATTTGGAAAATTTCATATTACATTTTTTGCCCTGTTTCTGCCCCAATTACTTATCCAAGAAATTATTAATTTCTCAGCACTGATTTTCCTGCTTTTGACTCGCATCAACAGTGTAATTTAAATGGGAACATTGATATAATCTTTGCATCACCCACAGAGCAACATGATGAACCTACAAGGCAAGATGAGAAACTTCTTGGACCTCACGACTCTCTGCTGTTGCTATACTTATGAGGACACAGGAGGTAATTCTCTGGTTCAAGGAAGGCATGGTGCTGGCTGAGCTGGGACTCAATCATGATGTGGAGATGGAGATGTCCTGCGTTTCTCATTACAGATCCACAGGTATGTTTAAAGAATGGTTACTTGTTTATTTTACTTTAGCTTTCCACTCTGTAATATGCTTCAGGACACTCCTGACCTACATTCATTGTCTGATGTCTGTTAAGCTCTTGAATTCTATTGTTCTGTCCCTTTTTCATTCATCCTCATGCAACATTACCTGCCATTGCACTACAACACACACACACACACACACACACACTTCCTATCTTTTGGCTATTCAACCCAGCTCACTATAACTTCATAAGCCAGTTCACGGTTGCAGTCTGAGCATGAGCAGGTAGAGGTCATTGCAGAACAAATTGTGAAATACACGGAGACGAAATACTGGATACGTGCTCCTGAAAGTTATGTAATCATTATTCATTTATGCACAAGCAGTGCACTCTATGATACACAGGTGGAAGTATTCTTTGAAAAGGGGAAACGGAGGCTATTTATGTAGCACCTCCATCGCTGTAGGAGTGATTATTTCAAGAGCTACAAAGTAGGACCTCTTCATGTTTTGAAGATCTGTGGATATTCGGGGTCATTGCAGTATAAATGTGCTATTAGACGCATGGCACTCTATATCTTTTCTTAGGCTTTCTATTGGTAACTTACTTCATGTACAATCTTGTGATTGGTTGTTTATTGTCTATGGACTGCATGTCAGCCATCTTGGCAGCCATTTTAAAGATGTAGTAAAATATAGCAGTGTAGCTCAAGTCAACAATCAGACTAGATTTGTCTTGTGTAAGTCTTAACAATATTCTTGGTTGGAGTTGGGCTAACTCGGACCCGGGGACATTTCGGTCCCGCTACAAAAACGGTCATTTTTTTGCAGGTTTAGGGTTAGAGTTAGAGCTAGGGTTAGGGTAGAATGACAAAAAATGACCGTTTTTGCAGCGTGGCTGAGTTGTCCCCAGGTCCGAGTTAGCCCGGATCCGCTTAGATGCACTACATGTAGAACAGTATCATTAATCGCCTCACTGGATCAGTTTGCAAATTCAGTCCATTTTACCAAGACTAAAAGTGAAAGTTTTGGAGTTAACACCCTTCTGGCTCTCAATAGTCGGCAGACCACAAGTTGTTGGGTGTCTCATGATATTCACGCTGCCAGGGGATGCCCCAAATACAGTCAGCAACCACCAGGTGGGCACTCCAGCAAAGCATAGAGTCAATGCATATTGACCTCTAGCGCTGTATACTTGCTGAGAGGCAGCAATTGCACACACTGAATATGAAGTTGCTGATTGGCAAGTTTCACAGTAAACTCACGATTTGAATTTTCAAAATATTTTCACTAACATCGGTAAGTTGAAAAGATTTGTATTTTACTGCTATTTAGGTGTCATCAATTGTAGCCAAAATACAGATTTTGAGTGATGTGGTGTTTGAAATGTTGACAAATGACAAATCAATTAAGGTCGTCTGAACAGTTTTTAATACACAGCCAGTAGAGAAATACCGCAGACGTGCTGAAAAACCATTCATGAATATCAATTAAATTTTTTCATGGACCTAACTCAATGCATTTTACCTTGTCCTTCCACAGATTTTGTATTGCAGATGTCCAAAGAGAGCACTCACTCCTGGGAATATCTGCATCATTCGGAGTCCATACTGAGGATCACAAGTATTCAAGGGATGCAGAGAACAGTGGCAATGGCAGCAGGGCAGACCATTCATCGTCACTCCTAACATTGCTTCAACATTGAGGATCACAAATATTAAAGGGATGCAGAGAACATTGGCAACGGCAGCGGGGCAGTGCATCTATCGTCACTTATGCATCGCTTCAAGAATGAGGATCACGAGTATCCAAGGGATTCAGAGAACATTGGCAATGGCAGCAGGGCAAAGCATCCATCGTCACTCATGCTTCGCTTCCAGAATGAGGATCACGAGTATCCAAGAGATGCAGAGATCGTTGGCAATGGGAGCAGGGCAGTGCATCTATCGTCACTCCTCACATCGTTTCCAGAATGAAGATCACAAGAGAGGTTTGGCTGTTTTGTTTGTGTCATGGCCATGACTGATAGAAAGAGTGTGTGTCTGCATTGTAAAACTATTGCTTTGTTTTGTATGGTGCGACTGCTCGATTTGACTAGAATTTAGTGGTATGATTTCATGTTTTCTGATCTTTCTAGGTGAAAATGGTATGCTTTAATCCATCATTGATAATCTATTAGTCATTGCTCAGAAAAATGAAATATTTGAGCGTACAGATACTCCCCAAAAATATGCAATGAATTATTGATGAACCTCAAGAGGTTCGTCATCCAATTTTTGTTCCAGGCTTTATTATGTTGGCCTGGGCTGCAATCTTATTTTAAATGTTGGTTTTACATACATGTAGTGATGGAACCAGGTTAGACAAGAATTGGGATTGTGTTAAAGGGATCGTTTAACAATGTTAAATTTGAGATGCACGGCGCTACGTGTTATCAGTGTCTGTGATATGGTGTAATATTGAAGCCCTAAAAAAATTGTGCTTCAAAACGATCAAGAAGTGCCTCAAAAAAGTAAAATTCTTTGAGTGACCGGTTTTACCATACTCATTTTCCCCAATAGACAGTAGTGTTATGAAAACCGTTTGGCAAACTGTTTTCAAAATTCAAAATTCCAATCATAAATATCTTGATAATCAGACAGGCGATCGGCTTGTAAAAGTCATGGAGTTCCTGACTGACCTAAAGGTTTAAAATTATCATTGCAGCATGAGCTAAATCCAGGATTTTGTTTCAGAATCTGAGACAAAGTTACCGGATCCCTTTAACAGAAAAAATGTACTGGAGCAGTTGTCGTGGGAACATGTGTCGTAAAATCAAGCAAAGGCAAAAAATATCTTAGATTCAAAAATCATATTTCTACAGAAAATTTGGTTATATCAAAGATTTCACCAACTGTGGATTATGCTCACCTGTTAGAAGTACTGATAAGTTTTTATTTACTCTGATTTTGGTTTGTGTGTTGAACGTCTTTGTATGGTTCCAGTTTGTTTGTGTATGACCATGTGATATGATCTGATTACTAAATAGCTAGCCTTACTCAAAGCCTAGAACTATCGAATTTGATCTAAATGGACAAGCAAATTTCTACTGTTTTTTAAAAATTAGTTGCAAAAAAAAAAGATCTTCTGCAGACATATTAGAATGTTTCAGACATTTATGATTCTTCATATGTGCTACAAGGATGCTAACAAGAAGCCTTGTTGTCTTGCCGGTGAGGTACCCATGAGTATCGTACTCCCTGAGGATTCCCTCTCCCGAATTCTGAAGTATTGTCCTGAAAAATATGGAAAAACAGCAGAGAGGGCATATTTTCTATTGCCAGGTAGACATCAAGTTAAAATCATATTTTCATTTTCATAAACATAAACAGGGTTTTGCCCAAGAAATAAATTATTTAACTACACAAACACTTGCAAGCTACTAGCTCAGTGAAAGTTTAACTATTCAACTTTGAGTTAGGCACGGTCGACTGTATGCATTTAAGTAATGAAATAAATAATTTTGATTGACAATCTTACATAAATCAAAAATGTCTCTCTGCAATTTCAGATTGAGATTCCTCAACTCCTCCATCTCCTTCATGCACCGACTGCACGTAGTGAAATGCATGTGTGTAAATTACACAACCTCCATATCACCATCACTTAGTAATAAAGCATAGGATCATCACACCAGTTTCTCTCCATCACTACAACATTCTCACTCTTGGTTTCACTTGTAGCGTTTAGATTGAATAATAAACTGTCAACTTTTATATCAGCTGAAGATGTTAACTCATTACTCTGGTGCTTCGTTTTCCTGAAGTATACAGGGGCGGTCTACTTAACTTATTCCAAGTCTATTTTAGCATACAGTATAATCGTATCTATTTCCTAGCTCCACATCAACAAACTGCATTATCGCTACCCAATCAATCACTGACTTCACTCGACTAAGTTAAAGTACCTGCTCATCATTCTTTCATTCACAATCTCTCACAGTGTGCATCGTACGACAAAACGAATCAAATTTCAGGAATTGATATAAAATTCAACAGAACTTTATTAATGATAAAACTCTTGAATATTTCTGTAAAAACCTCAATAATGTGCATAGATGTTGACATTCATAAGTTAATTTCACTGTCGAGTATAACAAACATTAAGTTCATGTAAACAGAGGTAATCCTATAATCGTATAATCCAACTTGTAAGGATCGATAATTATTTGGTGAAAATCACACAAATACCTGTACATATTTTTTTATATATTTTGTTTTTTACTTGCAATGAGTAGTGGAATAATCAACATGTTTGTGCATGTACATGTACAATGAATATGTATAACAATAGCTTAATGTTAAAAAAATGAATAACTACTCCTCAATATTAGTTTTGTTTTGTTTCTACATAGAACAAAAAGAAATTTGAACAATGATTTTAAAATACGAAAGTACCGTATCATTTTCTTAAAATCATTTTCAAGTGACATGACAGTAGATTTAGTGTCATACATCAAACAGTCAACTCCAGTACACCAAGTGGCAGTTTTTAAGGTTTACAAATTATACATTCAGATTTAATCATCAAATGACACCCTGATCTACAAAAATTACTTCCAAGAGTAAACTGGTCTGTTAATAAAGGTATCTGCCAAGAGTATGAACGTTATCCACATTAATTATCCGCAATGTCACAAGTTACAGTTGGAGTATTAAAGAGCGTCAGCATACCTGCAATGATACATTTTTATACATCTATTATTAACTCAGTTTTCTTACCTTTGCCGCTCCAACCTCTCCCAACTTCCTCCTGAGACCGTCTTGCTCTTCATTTTCACCTTCATCACTACTCTCCACCTCCACGCGGGACTCCATAATCTTTGGAATCCCTATTCTCTTGCCATTAGTGATGCGGTCAACGAGATCCTCCCTTGTCTCTGTTGGGGATGCAGGATACAAAAGATATGGGAAAACAGTAATACACACATTGAATAGACTAAGGAGTGAGTGACCATTTCATGAAAAAAGAGACTTTGTGATCAATGCAGGGAAAATGATATTTGTTTGATCAGGTTGTTTGAAGGATATACATTTTGAAACAGAACATAAATTTTAATTTTAATTTTTTGAAAATTAAATGGCATGTTAGCAAACATAGCAAAGAGTTGTTTTTGTTGTCTTTACCATTAAGTGCCTTGTTTTGCTGTGGTAGCCTGAGTTCTCTAGATTATTCCTACATGTCTTCAGCAAATGGGGAACATCGCTGAACATAAAGAATAAATAAAGAAACAATCATCTTTGTCCTTCTTCACTATGTCATAGAACGAGCAGTTGGGTGCAGCCCCTTCTGACACCAATGCTTTAACATGAAAGCCTTGAAGTTCCAAGAGCTTGACTGCTGTAAGAACAATTCCATAGAGTTGGTCACCTTAAGCATGGAAAAGTATGCTACTGGGGCTTTATAGGAGTAGCATATTGCCCTGATCATCAATGTGAGCACATGGCTCGCGATAGCTGGGGATGCTTGACCTTCCAGGCAACTCTTGCTATAAGCTTCAAGTTCATCGTTCAAGGTTCCAAGGCTTGTGAAGCCTATAATATGGCCTGTGGAATGAGAGTAGACTAACCCCTCACTTATTTTCATCTCATCAAACGTGAGAGTGATGTTCTTTTGGTGGTCCTTCAGAGCTGCTACGTCGATGTCATCGTATTTTTTTCAGCAGATCTTTCTTGAAGCCTGGTTCACTTGTTGTAAATCTTGTGTATTGCTTTAGAGTTCTTTTGTGTGGGAGCATGAGTACCCCAGATGAGCGAAGAAGGTCATATGCAGATGAGGACTTGGACTCTTAAGCAATACCCTACATAATCTCAATATTGATGGATGCCATCGTCTGGCTTGGGGATGTTCTTCTGATTGTTTGATTTGCTCATCCCACAACAGTCTCATTGGTGTGTCGGCCTAGAAATGTTCATGGACTGTTGCAGTGTTGTTGTTGAGGATTTGTGCAAATGCCTCATTGTCCTCTGTTGAAATTGGGTGTGCTCTTACCTGAAAGTTAGTGGCTATTTTGTCTTCAAAATGAGAAATTCTTTGCTTGAGGTGTTTTTGCGCGAGTTTGCTCTTGCTCAGCCATATTTTTAGTCTGTCCTTGTTGAGGTATCTGAAGTTTGTTTTGTGAGCAGGAGATGCATCAGCACAGAGAAGAATCTGGTGTTGCAGCTTAAAATCCCGTTCCTTCATCTCCTTATCCGCTCCAAATTTCTGCATTAGGAACTCAGTAGCATTGGTCCTGGTGTCTCAGTCAGCCATGCAGCAAGAATTAAAGCAAATAGTGAAATACACACTGGTTTTAGGCACCAGTCATTTCGATGGCGTGGGTTTGAATCCCACTGCTGCCACCAGTTGTAAGGACCCACAAAGACAAAAGTGGTCTTACATGTTTGATGACTTGAGCTGCACTGTTAAATTTTATTACAACCACAAAATGGCTGCCGAGATGGCTGACATGCAGTCCATGAAACAATCACCAATCACAAGATTGGACAATTAGCAAGTAACCAATAGAAAAGCTTGTAAAAGAATGCCATGTGCCATGTGTGCTGCGTTGAATAGCTAAGAGATAAGGAGGAGTGTGTGTGTGTGGTGCATGGTGTGTGGTGTGTGGTGCTATGGCAGGTAATATGAATGAGGATGAATGAATAGGGACAGAACAATAGAAGCCAAGAGCTAGCAGACATGAGAGAATGAATGTAGGTCAGAAGTGCGCTGAAGCATAACGGAGTGGAAAGCTAAATGTACAGTGTAAAATAAACAAGTAACCACTTGGATCAGTAAAATTAAAACCTTACAATACCAATCAGCGAATAATCCTGATAATCCTGTACTATAGCTAGCGATCGCTAGAACTTTCAGTACACATACATATACAGTACACATGCACAGTACACATCTACACGTCTGTGTATTTAGTGAACGTAGAGGGCACATGCACTGTTATATGAAGTGCAAAGTGTGCGCATCCCCAATTACGAGGTTGGACCATGGAAACACATCGGTTCCCTGGTCTGGATCATGTAGACAGTTTGGTGAGATATTTTAAATTTCATACGCGTACAAAAATGGACCGCCAAAACAGGACCATCGGAACACGTTTCCCTCTCTGTGGTGAGGTGCCTTTGAGTATCGTACTCCCTGAGGATTCCCTTTCCCGAATTCTGAAGTATGCCATATTTCCTATTGCCAGGTTGACATCAAGTAAAAATCAAATTTTCATTAACATGATCAGGGTTTTGACCAAGAAATATTTTATTCAAATACACAAACACTTGCAAGCTTCTAGCCGAGTGAAAATAAGACTTATTCAACATTATTCAACTTATTCAACATCGTTGACCTTACATGTATGCATTCAAGTTGATAACAAAAAAAATTGATTGACAATCTTACATTTATCAAATATGTCCCTCTGCAATTTGCGATTGAGCCTCCTCAACTCCTCCATCTCCTTATTCCATAGTGCCTGCCTTAATGTGTGAATAGGCGAGAGCAGAACGTTAGGGCCCCTTACATTCTGGTAATGGGTTGCATTGATTATGTGTTCATCTCTTCTCTTTATTAGGTGGTCTGTTGAAAACAGATCACCTATTGTTTTCGTCAGAATTTTCTTTATTATTTATTTATTTATTATTCTTTATTTTTATTTATTTCCTACACTTTTTTGTGCCTATGATAACTCAAGTTCGGTTTCGTCAATTTCATTCAATTTTGGCACAGTCATAGGTCATTGTCATGAGACATGACAGGAACATTTTCAAGGTCATCAGGTCATCGTGACGTCATCCAGGCGCCATTTTGTGAAAATTCCATTATCCATCATATCTTCATGATGCATAAGCAAAGGTCATTCATATTCATATCACATATACTTCAGGTCAAGGGTCAACAAGTCATGTCATCAAAGGTCACATAAAGGTCATGACGCGCACGTACGCGCGCGTCAAAATTACTTAACTATTAAACGAGAGTACGAATCAGGTCATTTTAAGCATTTCAAAATTTTCCGTCCGTACAGGTCCCCGCGCGCGTTGTGCGCGCTCACAGCGCGCGGAAAAGGTCAAATTCAATTTTTTTTACATGATTTAGATTCCTCTTACCGTAAATGACAATTAACATTAATTTCAGTCACCCTTGACCTTTCATAAGGCCGTGAGCGCGCGTCAAAGTTCAAAATCCGCGCGTACTGCTATGGGCAATATAATGCAAATTTGATCAAAAACATCCCATTTTAAAAATCAAAATAGCTCTTCAGATAGTCAATTGACCCCAACTTTTATATCATGGTTGGAAAAAGCATGAGTTGGAGATATGATTTCATGTCTCATTTAACCCTCAATTAACTCATGACGTCATCATAATGGCCTTCAAACTCAAAATTTTAATTTTCATATTATGACGTCAGCAGATTTTTGGAAAATTGATTGTATCTCTGTCAATATTGAACGATTTACTTCCAAATTTTGATATGTTTTAGCTGAGACAATTCTCTACAAATGTAGTCATCACGAATATTCATTTTTACAAAAGCATCATGGCGTATTTTTGCGATTAAAGGAGGCATGTCAATTTTTCACATTTTGCGTGTATTCTCTATGGGACATGACTTTTTCTCAAAACTGGATTCTACATTCTCGTCTTTGGCGAGCAATATCTCCGTTGTTTTATCTTTGTTTACGCTGAGCTTTGAGTATGTTGTAGCTGAGACAATAAGCTATCACTAATGTGCCCTTTATTTTTCGATCAGATGCCGGGATCATGCTCATATTTTACTTACAAAGTGGGATTTGAAAATTCCATTTTCCGTTTACGTGTAATCTCTATGGGAAAGGTTTTGGTATATCGGTAACGCACTTGACTTCCGACCTCGAGGTCCCTGGTTCGAGTCCGGGCGTCTCCAACAATTTTTTTTCTTCACTTTTTTTTTCTTTTTGACCTTTCACTGTACCATCTCCTTTGAATATTAAAACATGTACAATCGCAAATAATGTAATAAACAACCATATTTACTTTATTATTACCCTATTATCACTTGATCCATTATTCTTCATTCATCAATTCATATCTCAATACATCATTTTACATTAACATCATGTTATTGGGTAATTTAATTGAAGATGAGCATGATCATAAGAATTGAAGACAGACCACCTAATTCGTCCCCATGACAAATTAAATTTCTAGTTCCATCTTATTTTTGCAAGGGATAATATCTGTTTTCACACCAGATTCTTCGAAAAAAATCTTATCATCTCAACCAAATGAAATTCCAAGCTTTTTGAGCTGCTGAGCTTGGTCCTTTCCTTACAACATTTGCTGTACAAGACCACACACTGCCTACGGGAGGCAACTGCTCACAATACAGAGGTATATTTAATTGTGCGACGTTATAACCTCGATCGCGTAAGTACTGTGTGTGTAATATAAAGATGACCGGCCTAGTAAGTAGTAAGACATGTAGGGTCTAAGACTAGTGCACAGACATGACACTTGACAGAAAATTCTTACCTTCGAATTTGCAGATAGCCTGTAGCTACTAGGAAATTTCAGCACATTCGTCAATATTATCTTCTGCCTCGGAATCAAGTCAAGCAATTTCTGCTTCAAGACATCCTCAGAAATGTTGTTTACATAGCAAAGCAGAACTTCCTTCTTGCTAGTAGTAGCACTAGCAGTACTTCCACTGGCACTGGCTCCAGATCCAACTCCCTCGCCGTATCCATCAACATTAACGTGAGTAGTATCATCGACACGATCGACAGCTTCAATGATCGCTCCGACCAAGAATGATTCCTGTGAACCTGCCCTTCTCCTCTCAAAGAAACTCTCTATGACCATCGCTCTGATCGTTGACAAAACCATCATCAAATATGACAAAGCCGAATATTGAATAAAAAATAGGCATACAAAGTAGACCTATAGCTTTCAGCTCCCCCAACGCGACAAAGTCTAAGACACGTGCTAGCCTGGCCTAGTTAATTAGGTGGTCTGTTGAAAACAGATCACCTATTGTTTTCGTCAGAATTTTCTTTCTTTTGAAAACAGATCACCTATTGTTTTCGTCAGAATTTTCTTTATTTCTTTATTTATTTATTTATTTATTTCTTTATTAGGTGGTCTGTCTTCGACAGACTACCTATTGTTTTCGTCAGAATTTTCTTTCTTTATTTCTTTATTTTTATTTCTTCCACTTTTTTGTTCCGACAATAACTCAAGATCCGTCCAGTCAATTTCTTTCAATTTTGGCACAGTCATAGGTCCTTGCCATAAGACGTGACAGGAACCTTTTCAAGGTCATCAAGTCTTCTTGACGTCATCCAGGCGCCATTTTGTGTTTTTTTTGGAAAATTTCATATGATCATAACTTCATAACTGAAAGTCATTTCTCATTCATATTTACCATGATCAAGGTCAATATCAGTCCGGTCAATTTCAGGTCAAAAAACGCACGCGTGCGCGTACGTCCGCGCGTCAGTGCGCGCGCAAATTTCAAAATGCTCCAAATCGCCTCAAATTCATTTTGGATACGTTTCAGGCCATTTTAAGCATTTCATAAAAATCACGCAAAACACGCATTTTTGCGCGTTTTCGTTCGTAGCGGCCAAACGAAGAATAATTTTCCAGTACGTCTTTTTGACGAGGGTATTCCTTATCTTTTTCCGAACAATTTGATACCATGTTTAGCTTTCCATGACCATTATTGACAGAATTAGCGTCCGTTTAAAATACATGTCCGTACGCGCGTGATCTTGTAATACATAGCATATATGGGCAAAAACATGCCTATACAAAATCCATTATAGCTCTTTAGGAAGTCCACAAAACCCCCAATTTTTTCTCATATTTGGATAGAATATGAGTTGGAAATATGATTTTAGGTCTCATTTGGCCATTATATATATCGTGACATCATCACCATGGCCTTGGAACTCAAAAAACGAATTTGCATATGATGACGTCATCATATATATGGAAAATTGATTGTATCTCTGTAAATTTTAAATAATTTACTTCCAAACTTAGATATGTTGTAGCTGAGACAATTCTCTACAAGATCAGTGTCCATTGTTTTTCATTTTGATGACGTCATCATGGTGAAAATTTCAATTAAAGGCGACATGTCAGAATTTTCTTCATTTGCGTGTATTGTCTATGGAAGGTGAATTTCGTTCACATCGTGAATCTACATGGCATTAAAGGTAAAGACCAGTAATGGTCATGCGATTGCATTGTGAAAGAAACGTTGTGGAATCGATCAGAAAAGGTCGATCATCTAGCATCTAGCATCTGCAAGGTTCTGGAATCATCAAAATGATAAGAAATTTGGCTCATTCTTCGTAAAGTTACAAGCACTATACACAGAAAGATGTATATGGGACTACCCTATCTCTCTCACCAGACCATGAGAGAAATAAATTTACCAAATATATGAATTAGTAGGCGGTTTCCCGGCAAATTTGTTATCATCATGTATTAGTCAAAACATATTCTTTCACATGATTGGTAATGAGAGCTTCCATTTCATTTTTTGAAATTGGGGCGTTGCCAATACTGGTCTTTACCTTTAATCTTTGAGCACTATCTCGCTTATTCGTGCTCTATTTTATCCCAAATTTTGGTATGTTATAGCTGAAATCATGGGCTACAAAACCGGTGTACTTTGTTTTTTGATCAGATGTTGGGATCATGTCGGAATTTTCAATTGAAAGTTGAAATTGCACATTTTCTAGAACTTTGAAGGATTTTCTTTATCATTATTAGGTGGTCTGTCTTCGACAGACTACCTATTGTTTTCGTCAGAATTTTCTTTCTTTATTTCTTTATTTTTATTTCTTCCACTTTTTTGTTCCGACGATAACTCAAGATCCGTCCAGTCAATTCCTTTCAATTTTGGCACAGTCATAGGTCCTTGCCATAAGACGTGACAGGAACCTTTTCAAGGTCATCAAGTCTTCATGACATCATCCAGGCGCCATTTTGTGTTTTTTTTGGTACTTTTTACTCATGATCATATCTTCATAACGGAAAGGCATTTCTCATGCATATTTCTCATGATTAAGGTCAATATCCGTCCGGTCAATTTCAGGTCAGAAAACGCGCGCGCATGCGTACGTCCGCGCGTCAGCGCGCGCGCAGAAAATAAAAATGCTCAAAATCGTCTCAAATTCATTTTGCAAACGTTTCAGGCCATTTTAAGCATTTTGCAAAAAAACAAGCACACGCGCATGCGCGCGCGTTTTCGCGCGTAATGGCACTTCGCAACATAAAATCTCCAATTTTTTTATGTCATCATATTTGGCACATTTTTCCAAGCATTTTGATACCTTGTTCACCTTTTTCTGCCCATCAATAACGGAATGAGCGTCCGTTTAAGATAATGTCCGTGCGTGCGAGCTCTTGTAATACATAGCATACATGGGCAAAAACATGCCTATACAAAATCCATTGTAGCGCTTAAGGATGCAAGGTGATCCCAATTTTGTTTTCATATTTTGATAGAGTATGAATTGGAGATATGATTTCATGTCTCATTTGACCCTCAATTAACTCATGACGTCATCACAATGGCCTCCGAACTCAAAATTTTAATTTACATATTATGATGTCAGCATATTTCTGGAAAATTGACTGTATCTCTGTAAATATTGATCGATTTTCTTCCAAATTTTGATATGATCTACCTGAGACAATTCTCTACAAAGTCAGTCACCACAATATTTCATTTTGACAAAGGTATCATGGCGTATTTTTGCGATTAAAGGTGGCATGTCAATTTTTCACATTCTGCGTGTATTCTCTATGGGACATGAATTTTTCTCAAAACTGGATTCTACATCCTGTCTTTTGCGAGCAATATCTCCGTCTTTTTAACTTTGTTTTCGTTGAGCTTTGAGTATGATGTAGCTGAGAGAATAAGCTATCACAAGTGTGCCCTTTATTTTTCGATCAGATGCCGGGATCATGCTCATATTTTACTTACAAAGTGGGATTTGAAAATTCCATTTTCCGTTTACGTGTAATCTCTATGGGAAAGGTTTTGGTATATCGGTAACGCACTTGACTTCCGACCTCGAGGTCCCTGGTTCGAGTCCGGGCGTCTCCAACAATTTTTTTTCTTCACTTTTTTTTTCTTTTTGACCTTTCACTGTACCATCTCCTTTGAATATTAAAACAGGTACAATCGCAAATAATGTAATAAACAACCATATTTACTTTATTATTACCCTATTATCACTTGATCCATTATTCTTCATTCATCAATTCATATCTCAATACATCATTTTACATTAACATCATGTTATTGGGTAATTTAATTGAAGATGAGCATGATCATAAGAATTGAAGACAGACCACCTAATTCGTCCCCATGACGAATTAAATTTCTAGTTTACTTGTTCACATTTCTTGGGTTGATTCTCTGAAGTATTTCTCAACAACCAATCAACTTCTTCTTTTCAAGCTTTGCCATTTCCATCTCCTTTTCCTCATTCCTCTGTACATTTTCATGCTACTAGAAATGCCTTGTACATTAACATTTCTCATTAATTCGCGCAATTGAATAGCCCTTCTTGCCGCGGCCTTTGCTACAGCATAGGGTCCAAAATAGTGATCATTTGTGGGTGTAGTGTGAAAAGTATCCAGTGTGCATTGAATGTGCATCATCATACATCATCCAATTTTATCTTTTCACCATTTGTGTTTCTTCCTTAAACCAGTTGAGAGAACGGTGTTGTGTTAGTTTACTACCTGCCCAACATGCTTCCATAATTGAAACATTGTTCTGTTCTCTGACTTGGGTTTGCTTCACCAAATACAGGTAAGAATCAATGAACAAATCTTTCAACCAGCTAGAATCTGTAAGTGTCTGCAAATCCGTCTTGCACATGCGATACCTTCCAACAACGTGATTATCAGGCAGATCATTATCAAGAATCATGTCCGTAGATTGTATTAGGCTTACATTGAATCCTACTGGCAATTGATCAAAAAGAGCGTTTGATTTACTTTCAGTAATGGCTTCTGCAGTTCTGGTGTGACCCACTCCGAAGTCGAGGGGTTTGGAGTCAACCAAGTTTGAAAAAGCATTTTACCAAAGCCGGTAATGTAGAGGATCACCATTAAATGCAGGTATTTCCAACTTTGGAGGTTGACTAGCAACAGCAAATCTCTGCGTCGTCATGTTTTGTTAGAAGTACTGTCGTGAAGAGGAGTTGCTGTGCCAATTGCCACGTCTCGCTGAGATTTGAAAAATTTATGTACAGAATCCCCTGGATGTCCCTTTGGCAATTCAATATGTTCGATGACAGCTTCAGAGCCGTCACTCTCTTCCTCTCTTTCCAATTCATTTATTTATTCATTTATTTTATTAGCCAGCTCCTTTCTCAGCTTCAGCTGTCGCAGCTTTCGTTCCTCCTTCTGGACTCTCAAAGCATGCTCGTGCTCGGTCTTTAGAGCATTCGTCTGTCCTCCTGATCCATGACAGCCAGTGCTACTTGGAAGGCTTCTGCCAACCTCGCACTGTCACGAGACATCCGTGAGCTCGCTTCACTTTTAGCCTTCATGACTACGTCACATTGTCCTGCTTCCACACCGCTCTTGATGAACTTAACACCAGCTAGACTCCTAGCCTTTGATGTAGAAGTCGTTGGGTTACCTGGACAACTCCTTGTAACTCAAATATGATGCCCTTCACAGCCATGTCTTCATGTATGACTGGTTGTGGGTTTTGTTGGTTTTTAGAATTTCTGTTTAAGATTAATTGAACCAGCAAGAATTTAGGCATCATGGTACCATTTATATTGAAATCAGTCATTTCTGGAGTCTTGACAAGACAAACATCTTGTCATTTTGCTCTTGTATACTGCACTTCTGTTTATGATAAACTCTAGTCAAGTACCTAAATTTCCTACATGCAAGGAGTTTACTGCATGATCAAACAAGTGAACTGGATCAAGGGAATTGTATGATTTCCTTGCCTCTGGACTCTTCGTCTTTCTCAAGAGCAGACCTTACTGCCAAAGCTATTGAGTCCAGTGGGTGTAGTGACAATTTAATTCATTAAAGAACTTTCCTCACTCACTGTTAACAATCCTTATGGCAGCATGGTTAGCTGCGCATCTATCAGTCATTGTATTGGAGATGTTATCAATTATCTTCTGTCTGGTGTCTTGGAAGTCTGCTCCATCATGGAAGTAAGTGTAGGTTTCACACAGACTATCAACAGTTGGCATAATCATCAGCGGTGCCACCAGCCAATTCATCACATGCTGCAGCAAGGCATTCGTTGTTAAGGGTGAAGTGAATACTGTTGACATGGATCTCTTCTTGGGTCATTGTATCAAAACTCTAAGTAGCATTATTTGTTGACAATAACGTCTCGGCCATCTGAAAGCTCTGCTACAGCTCCTAACTCGGGCGCTCGATTATTAGTACTTGATAGGGCGCTCTCAACGACATGTTGTTCCCTAACTTCTCACACGGGCCGCTAGGCAGGGACAAAAGACGTCTAGAGGGCGAAGTCCCGGACTGGTATGTGTAGTTTCGATTAGGGCTTGGCCTTGGAGATCTGTGTCTTGCATATCGATCTGGAGATCTGTGTTTTGCATATCGATCTGGAGATCTCTGTCTTGCATATTGATCTTGAGATCTGTAACTCCGATAGTCACGGGTTAGTGATGGAGAACCCCGACGTCCCATGTTTCTTCCATCATGGCCACGTCCTGATGGGCTGCTAAAACGTTGGTGAGATCCCCTAGGTCTATTTGCTGTCTCAAACTTCAATGATGTCTGCTCCAGTTGCTGGTTGCAGCTTTAAGGTATTCTGCCAGCTCCACACCAGATGAGGGGGAGAGAGCCCAAGTTGTCAGCGGAATCTGAGTGCCGAAATCGCTAATGCATGATTGAACATCTTCTGGAAGATCTTCCCAATGCTGATCTACCTCCGGGAGCAGATCTTGGCGGAGTGCCCTAAGTCTGTCCTCAAAGGTGGCAATTGGCGTAATCGTCGTCTTCTTCATCGCTCATCCTTGTCAATGATGTGTCTGCGAGGCTGGGTTTCTCAATGTTCCATGTGTCAAAGAGAGGTGGTTCGGCATTGAGAACTTTGGGCGTGGTCAGGGGATAACATCCTCGTAGGAGCCAGAAGGCTTCAAAGATATTCTGCCCTGAGATGTGATTTCTCGATATGACCTCAGCCAGGTGTGCCTCAAAGTTGGACTTGGTGGTCTCATTTATCTTCGATCCAGCTTAGACGTGGCGAGTGATGATGTGGAGTAGGGTCTCCCTTTCCAATCCTCCACTAGATAGAGGATGAGTTTATTTGACGAACTTTCGATGAGGCCGACAACCCACACCTTCGTGCCGACGTTCGGGTTCCCCTTGTGGTACTTGCATCTTCTCCCAAAGAGAGACTCATCTACCTCTACTTCGCCTGACAGCTTGATGGGGGCTTATTTGCAGTATGCTTCTTTAATAGATTGTTGAAAGAATTCTCAAACAAAATTGGCCCAGTCGACTGCCGTTTCCTTGTATTCAAAACCTGCCTGCGTCGACATGCACCTCGGCGAGTTCTTCAGTAGAAGATCACGGATGAATTCCATGGCGTCTTGGAATGCAAAGTTGGTACGTCTGAGGAAGGAATTCACTGTGATGTAGAATTCCACATCTTTGTGGATATCGTTCTTACGACACCGCCGACCAAAGCCGTGATGCTTTCCTTTGCGCTCCACGAGATGGCATTCCTTCTGGCAATGGGGGCACACCTTCTTGTCGCTGAGCAGACCTTGCTTCATCATCCATTCTACCACGTCTCTGGGTGGAGAGAGGAAGAGACTGTAGAAGTTCCGAGGATTGTAGAAGTCTCCTACTTTCATTAATTTTGAAGTACCAAACAACTGTGCAATTGGTATTTGATGTACATTGTGTTTGTAAGCAGAGCTTTGAAGAATTGATGGATTTTGGAAGGTATCTGATGTAAATTGTGTTTGTAAGCAGAGTTTTGAAGAATTGCAGAATTTTGGAAGATTTCTATAAATGGATAATTAATGAAGAACTACTGAATTTTAGAAGGTTTCTATACAACTTTCATTAATTTTGAAGTACCAAATAACTGTGCAATTGGTATTTGATGTACATTGTGTTTGTAAGCAGATCAACACACTTGCGAAAATTACCAGCCATCGTTGAAGATTAATTTACAATTTTCCTATGTAGTGAGCAATAAGATTGACATGGATGCCATCGCATCTGTTTCCTGTTGGAGGACTTCAATGCCTTTGTCTGCTCCTCCCACAACAGCTTTTGTGCTGATTTATCAACAAGATTCTTTTCAATCACCCCTGCTGCATCTTTCACCATCTTTCCGATCTTCCGTGTTTCCAACCGCCACACTCTCCTCTCTAAATATTTTCCTTATTTTGTCCTGAAGTCTCCTCTGGCTACCTTTTACCTTTATTCTGCCCTTCTGTATGTTCCTTGCTCTGGAGATTAGTTGCATTTTGGACAGAAATTGCAATTTTGCCTTTGAAGAAGCACATGCTTTCATAGGTGAAGACAATTCCGACTATTCCGATTCTTCATGGATATCAAGTCACTCCTCTAGATGGAACACACGCCGCATTTATCGTTGTCCTCGGCCACAAGTTTACAATTAAGGCTGGGGACTGTTTCCTCTGAGTGGGTATCAACTACATGTATGTACCCTCTGATGTTTTTGTTTTTCAGAAAGTCAACAAAGTCCTTGTTCCCAACACATACCTTGGACCCAGCTACAGATTTCACAAGTCCTTGGACAGATTCTTCATCCAGAACAATAGGGATACCATGCAGAATATTTGTTGGAGGTGCAACTTTCTTGCCCACAAACTTAACTTCCCATGTCCGGTCCTTGAATATGGTGATGCTTTTGGGAACGCAGACATTGGGCTCCTTAACAATGACTGAGAAAATCAAGATCCAATCATGTTGCTTGCTCAACGACAGTCCATAGTCCTCCGCTGCTTCTATCCCTGCTTTCACAACATTTGACACATTTCACATGTGTCATCGTGCTGCGTAAAATCTCTCAAAGGAATTTTGACCGTAAAGACCTTCTGTTTCAAAAGTTTGAAACATGCCAGCTTCTTTATGCACATCTGATGTTATGAATTGCTAAAACTGTTACAAGTCCAGGGTAGGAAATGTACGGGGCTGAGGGCATTTTTGCCCCCTAATTTTTCAAAATAGCCCCCTGAAACGGCCACCACTCCGAATGTGTATTAGGGAAAAACTGTGTCTGGACCTAATTGTGGGGCAGGCCTACAGATCACAATATCCCTTTAACTATCCCTTCACCCAATAACATTTGATGCTATTAAAATTTAAAAGATTTACACAGTTTTGTTGTTATATTGGGGGTATATTTTGCTTCTTATTTATTATATCAGGGTATATGCCCTTACTGGCCTTATACAAAAATGCCCATTGGCACTATTATCTGACTTCTGAGCTGAGTCAGGCCTCAGAGTCACTCTCAGACAGTCAGAATAATGTCTAGCGTAGAGGGTCTATCCTGCTACTGAGGAAACTGTGCACGTCTTTGTAGAAAGGACAACTCGTCCTGTCTCTCCCACTTCTGTTATTGTAAGGATTGGTCTTATTAAAGCTCTTTGTCAGAGCTCTAATTTTGTTCTTTATCTGAGCCCACATCCGAGAATGTCAGGCCGTTTTCATACTGTCACTCATCTCTTTAAACCCCTTTTCCCCACGTTTGGAAGGACGCTTAGAAGTCTGGTGGAGGAGCTCTCTCTGCCTCCAAATCGTTATTAAAAACTTCACCTCACCATCACTCCAATGAGAATTGTTCACTCAAAATTTTGTCATCAAAAATCAAATGACGTGTTTGGCTATTATAAGTCGGTGCCATGAACGCTAATGGGCGAATTTCTATGATAATAATGAGGATGGCCTGCTGTCCTGCCACTCTTGAAAATGCTAATGTAAATCAAGAAAAGGAATATTTAGGTACACAGTAAGGACGAGTAAAGAAAATTTATGTAACGGTCAAAGTCGGTCATAATTACAATAATAAGTTATAATATTAGCCAGGCACGTCATTATAACAACACTGTAATGCAAGTTTTAACACAAGTAAATCAATTCTATTCCATTCCATTCAGTACTTGTGCTAGTAATAATTACCCGGAAGACTCGGGAGAAGACTCCGTGAAGAGCGAATTGCTTGCATCAAAGGGTTCCAGTTTCTCCTGTTAACCAAATTAAGAAAAAAACCTAGGGTAAAAACGCAATACCATGAGGAATAAAAGAATAAAATTGAATTGAACTTTATTTCATTCATCATAAAAACATCATAACAAACATATAAAATACAAAACATAGCGTCCAAGTTAAAGAGAAACATTTACAATACAATACAACAACAATAAAGATTCTGATTTGTTACAATCAGATCCTCATTTATATATATATACCCGTCCCCTTGAGCTTGGAACGGGCTTGAGTAAACTTGACTTTCGTGTGGTACGCGGCGAACGGCACAACTACGGGCCGATCCTTCGACCAGTCCGCTGTTGCACCATTGCCGCCTCCATGTGATATGCCGTACGAGCGGTCAATGTCAGCTGGAGTGATTTCGAACCCGAGCTGATCAGCCAACCGACAGATGGCGTCATTCGTTGACTCCTGTGGGCGCTCCTTGATGCCATGGATGCGGAGGTTGTTGCGCCGGGAGTGCTGCTCCTGGATGTCTATAACTGCTTCTAACCAGATGGACTAACTCACAGAAGCGGCTACTTCATGCTCTTTGAGTGGTCGGAATGATGGTCAATGATTGCATCTGCTACACATCTAGGAACACCATAAATTTACCGGTACTTGCCTTACTGGAAAGGTCTTGCACCCTGTTTTACTCCTGTAATTTGGAACTCTACTTAAGCCCTTTCCTCAGGCCCTTTTCCCCTTTCTTCAAAACTTTCTTATATTCTTTCTTCTTTAAATTTACATACAATTTCACAAAGCTGCTCATTCTGATTTTCATATATAATGATGGTTGTAAAAAGGTCCTCTGATTCTTCTCTGCTTAGATGTGCACATATCGAAATCTCCCAACTTTTTTGTATACAACAGCTTGACCTTACTGCCGTTTCTAAGAATTCTCTTGATGAATGAGATTTTCCCACCAATTTGTGGATGGCGAGTTGTTTTCTTACAACAATTTCAACAGCCCTAAAAATCTGTATGCTTTATCAGATACCCTAAACAAGCCTCCTCGGTTCTGATACGTCATCCAGACCGCAGTAAAGGACAGAAAAGTATCTGCTTCGGTCACATCATCATCGTCGATCTTCCAAAGTAACAATACATTATTATATTTCTGACCTAAAGGGGACTTCACTCGAGTGTACCTTTTTACTAACGCAAACGGCTGATCGCGCGACCCTCGCTTGTCTGCTAGCTGCGAGGCATGGGCGATTCGCTACACTGTGCGCAGTGTATTGTACCTGATGCACTACACTCGGCAGGCGAGCAGCCTGATGTGTAGCGGCCGTGTTGCGGGAGCGGGGCTGTTCGGAAGATTTCGGCAGTCAGCTGGAAGTTTCCGAAGTCAATCAGAACAGATGGTTTTTTTCTCGGTTTTGCGCTTGAGGGACATGTAGCGGCGTGCATGTTCGAGCGTGAATAAATACATTAACGCAGTCTTGGGTGGCCTCCCATACCTGGACTCCACAAATCTCTCGTACAAGAAGTCGTTTAAAGAAGCATCCCAGGTTGATGTCGGCATGTGTGGCATGGAGCAGCTTTATACGGGGCTCTGATAGGAGAACTGGCTCCGCCTTCACACCCTTTGAGATGTCCGCCAGTTCTGCCTGAGAGAGCTTATCAGGATTGACCTTCATATATTTGCCTATGTCAGCCGTCTCCTGATAAGTCTTCTCAATACGAAAGGTGCCAAGCTCTGTTTTCGCAGTGTCCCGCGTGGCATGACAGAGGGTACACAGATATTCTGAGCCGCTGCCTTGCAATCCTCCATCCGCTCGATCTAGTTTTTCATCTATCATACTGTTAAATATTTTAAGCTTATGAAGACGCGTCAACGAAGCTGTATACATTTTCATGGTATGGTCGTGCATGAGTTTGCGTTCCCACTCAATATCTCGTAGCAGCTGGGCTGAAGTTGAGGATGAATTTTTGTCTCCAATCGCCTCCATTATTGGTCTGTTTACCTCAACAGCATTTGGCTTCTCCTCCTCAAAAAGAGTCACTCTCGATCCATCTTGTGTGACAGCCTCACACTTGAGCACTGCGAACGAAGCTCTGAAAGCCTTATCCGGCAAATACGAATCTGATGCTCCTTTGTGAACAGATATGTCCCCCATGCCATCAGCGCCGTCTTTGATTGTAGTCTTGATCATGGTTGTGTCATCATCGGGAAACCCTTCCCACATGAGCCCTTCAGCAATATCTAAATCCATCTCTTCAAGTGTCTTGGCAACTGCCTCGCGGTAGCTCCAGGCCACACCTACACAATTTGGCTCTGCAAATTTCTTCTTTTGTTCTTTTTTTCTTCAAGACAACATTTTATTGCACTGCATGTTTTCTTAGCATGGACAGTGAAGAACATGCATGTAATTATATATGGGCTACCCGCCCTTGAGTCAGTTACCTATAAGAACAAACTGAAACGTCGTGTCTCTTGATGGAATACAGTTTAAAAGTACTGCATCCGTCAAAGAAGATATTCCTTCCTGTCCCGGGTTTTCCAGTCATATTGGTTTCCCGACAAATGCGGCAAACCATGACGCCGTTGTCGTCGTCGTATGACAACCACTTGAAATCTCGTTCCCATTCTTTTCGGTACGTGCGTTTCCTTTTCTCATTCTCGTACTCTTCCCTTGCTTCCCTTTTTCTTTTGTCCCGATCTTCTTTAGGGTTAGACACATTAAGGAATCGCCACATCTTTAGAAGACGGAGAGCATCGTCGAGGTTATTCTGCAAAACAGTACTTGATCGAGAAGCTGGAGTTCTACTGCCAGAAGTTCCAGAGGCTTCGGAGCGTGCCGACTTTGGGACCCGATCCTTCAACGGGATCAAGGTCTCATTATCCATATCTTCTTAAACTGACATGATAGAAACTTCATCATCTTCTCGTTCGTGCACTTCCCCTTCTCTATCAAACTGCAAGGTGAAGAAACATCAAAATGAAAATTATGAAAAGGGTTCTGAAGGTTATTTCAAGGTTATTCTAATATTTCAATATAAAAATTGTGAATTGGTCATTTATATACCTACCGTGTCACTTGCCGTTGTCTTGCCACGAACAATGTGTTGCTTCAGAAATCCCCACGTGTTCACTATCTCATCAGCACGTGTCGTTCTGTTGGTTTGCCCAGATCCACTTTTTTTCTCCTTGTTCAATATCTTTCCTAGCCGAGTTCGCTTATTTTCGTACAACTTCTTACACTGGTCCCCTACATTAAAAACAAGGAAAACAATAAATAGGCTATTTGTGTGGTGAAGTTTAACCCTAAAAATAAAAAATAAAAACATTTAATTTCTATAAAGGAAAATATCAACAATTATTTTCCCAGTAAATTACTTTCTTATTAACTAGTAATGCAGACAACAAAAAACAAAAGGAGGATTTTTAAAACATGGGTATGGAACTTAACTAACCAACCATCAAAATTGAGAACTTACCAGTGGCAGGTGGATCCAATAATTTACCGCCATTCGCCCACATCCTTCCCTTCGTAGCAACATTCATGTAATCTTTCTGGGTCTTATCATATAGTGCTGAATTTTCCTTCACAAAATCGGCTATTAATTGAACAGCGTCTTCGGTCCACTTGTACTCTGGGACATCCCTTTTAGATGTACGTGCTCTTTTTGTTCGCTTAGTTTTCTCTTCATGCTCTGTGTTCTCTGTCCCATCATTATCTGATGAGGAGGATGAAGCCATGATTTTGCTGCTGGCTCAAACAAGAATATTTTGACAAAACGCATCACGTGACTGATATGCGCGATCCTTGCGTGAAAGTGCGCGAAGGATGCGCAACCACTGCGCAAATTATGCAGGAACATGTCGTGAACTAGTCGTGAAGTGCGTGCCACATTCCCGGGGGTGGGGTACCCACTGTTTTTACGCCACGCACTGGCCCGCATTGGCACGACTTGTTTGCGCATAGTTTGCGCACAGTTCACGCACTGCTGCAATGCGGGAAGTGCGTGGCAAAATTTTCAACATGTTGAGAAAAAAAATTCGCTCTTCACGCATTGCCGCGCATTGCCGCGCATCGTCCCGCCCCTTCCCGCAAGTGTCCACGCATTGGCACGCATGATGCAATTTCAGTGCCTGAACTATGCGGGAACCGAAAATCGTGAAAGTGTCAACTAGGCATTATGATTTCATTTTGAAATAATAAATGACAACCAAGTAATAAATAACTGTGTCTGAAGAAAAACTTTTGTGTGGGACTTTAATGTGTGCCACCAATTGCATCAAGGTGCATTTGTGCCTTTAATGTACACTTGAGAATATTTTCAGTCTTTGAAACATGGAAAATGGTTACACATGACATAGGCCTACAGTACCGTTTCCAAATCATTCCTTCATTTCTGCTACTTCTCTTAGCTGCTTCTACATGCTCTTTGCGGGGGATCATTTTGTTTGATAAGTGGTCAGGAAACAACTCTTCTTTTTCATTTAGTTCCTCATTCCACCTTACTCTAGTACCTGACCTTTTCTTGGGTTTGGTTTCCCTTGGATTCTCACATTTGTCTTTCACTTTCCTTTTTTTCTTTACAGGCTCATCTTCTTCCAACACCTCATTTTCTTCCTACACCTCATCTTCTTCCAACTCCTCATTTTCTTCCATTATGTCCCTTTCATCTTCCTCCATTGGTTGTGATGGGGGTGCTGCTCTTTAAGATTACAACTAAAGTCCACATCTTCCAAGCGTTTCCCAACAAACTGTTTGACAACATTCATATCTTGCATAAGCAAGATTTTACCTATGTGAACTCGTTCGATAAAACCACTCATTGAACGGTAATGCTGCTTATGTACACTTTGAGTATGCCCCAGGTGCCTGTAAACCCAGTCTAGCTGTGTGTCATCCAATGACGTGCTTGGGTCAAATTAGACATGTACTTCCTCATTGTCACCGATGTTAACCTCTCTGGTGCCTTCTCTTCAAGGTCTCAAAGGCGACTTCGCACTCATCTGTCCAGTTGAATTTCATTCCTTTGTGAGTAAGACTAGTCAATGGAGATGCTATCTTCGAGAAGTCTTGGATGAACCGCCGATAGAAGGATGCAAGTCCAAGGAATGACCTGACATTGGTTGGGTTTCGTGGTTGAGGCCAAGATTCTACGTTGCTGATGTTGTTGGGATCAGGTAGTACACCATCCGCACTGATGACTTAGCCTAGGTAAATAACTTCTTTGCAAAAGAATTGGCACCTAGATGGCTTCAACTTGAGACCGGCTTCTCTAAAGCACTTGAGGACATGTTGGAGATTGTGTAGATGATCATCAAAGTTCTTTCCTAAGACAATGCAGTCATCTAGGTAGATTAAGCAAGTGGACCAATGTAGACCATGTAGTACTGCTTTCATAAGGCGTTGAAACGTCATAGGAGCATTTACTAGTTCAAAGGGCATAACATTGAATCGATATAGCCCTGTTCCTGTAGTGAATGCAGTCTTCTCTTTGTCCTCAGGGTGGAGCGGTACCTGCCAGTACCCGCTCAACAAGTCCATTACGGAGAAATAGGTAGAGGATGACAATGCGTTATAAATAAATAAGTTGTCGCCCCTATTCCCTGGCTGCTTCGTTTCCCGAAGGTTGTCAGCGGCTCCCTGAACAGGGACTCACGCACTTGCGGGCCTTGTCGCCGTATGTCCTATGGTACCAACATTCCCCGCCAGCATGCCGCTGTTGACGGCTGGGACTCCTCGACTTGGATGGGCATCGACTTGAAGGGGTGTTACCTCTACAGCTACTGCGACTACGCCGATCATCTAGTGAAGAAGTCAATGCTTGGACTTGGACGGACAGCTGGGCGACTTGTGCTGACAAACGCTGGGAATGCGACCTTGATTGGGTTGGAGGAGCATGCGTAGGACTTAAAGGGCGAGAAGTTGTGCTACTGCCAGCAACAGAAAAAGGAGACCAAACCTCCAGAATCCGGTCAGCTAAATGGGCTAAATGCTGGATGTCGACTGAACCAGAGCAAGAAGCCAAAACCACTCTAACACTATTGGGCAAACGCTGAAGAAATAGCTCCTTCAGTATGCTTTCTTCTAATGCTGCGTCGCCAAGTAACTGTTGCATTCGCCGAAGGAGTTGTGACGGTTTCCTGTCCCCGAGTTCCTCGGCTATGAGAAGTCCAAATGCAACAACCCTGGGAAATTTCCATTATCTTTGGCATACTCAATCTCCAAGAGCAAATGGCCATACTGCTCTAGTTTTTTGTAGTCTTTTTGTGTTAGTTTTGGAAAGTCTTCAATCCTTTGATGAAGATCCTGTTCAATAGCCTTTGGAGACCCATACTACCTGTCTATCAAGACCAACCTTTGGCCTATCAACATGTATGTCATAGATTGCTGAGACCAACTGGGAAGATTCCTTCCCCAACCACCTAATTATCAAATCCATTTCTTGAAAGGGCTTCAACTTGAGCTCTGTGGTTACTCGTTTGAGAGAGGCTTTCCAAGACCTGTAACTAAATGCATGATCATTAAATTTTCTCAAGCCAGTAGTAATCAATTCTTTCTTCAGCAACATGTTACTTAAATCAGAAATTCCAACTACAGTTCCTACATGTGATGGAGTAGTAAGGACTATACGTTAGGGGCATTATTTGACCTTTGATCCCTCTTGACAATGTTCCATTTCAAGAGGCCGAGCGGAGCAAGTAGGAACAACATTAGGGGATGTATTACATCAATCAGAGCGCAATTGTTTCTGAACTATGGAAAGCCAAAACTAAAGGTTGGATTTAATCGCGTGCAGCACAACGGGAGCTCGATATAGCACAAGTTGGTGCACCACTCTCACATGGAGCGCCATCACTACCGGTGTTTCTTCAAGTGCTAAAACAGGCAGGGTCAAACTTCGGGTGCAATTTCTCGAATAGCACGTGTTTCCAGCACTCATTTTTCTGCTCGTCATCGCTTCCCAAACGCTGCATGCACGCCAAGGGCTACTAATAACCATCAAACTAATCTTCACTTACTATTGCGCTGTCCATAACTCTTAAGCTTGAGCCTCCTTTACCTCTGACAGAGCTGATCACTACTTTACTTCTTGGATGCAAAGCTAACAGATCTCTGCATGTTTGTGTGTCGATTTCGTTCACATAACATGGCTTCACAATATTCTCTGACGACTCAAACATGTTTACGATGACGAAGTGACGTCCACTTCGTCTTACTCTTCTAATCTCAAACTTTTCAACAACCATAAGTTGAACCGAACAAGATATCATTGTTATTGTACATCTACACCCGCCCAAAACGAATTCACCATTGGCCCAAATGACAATTAGACCAAACGCAGTGTGGTGCAAGTTTGTACCCAGACTTGGTGTATTGAACAAGTTGTTCCCCTCATCAAAGCCTGCCACTTTCTTGACAGCACTCAAGACAGTCGTAAAACCATTTGGTGATATCAGGGAAGTCAGACTTGCCTTGCCATTGCAGCTGCAGCGTCTGAGCTGAAGTGCGAGTCTTCCTAGTTCTCGTAACTTGCATCTGGTGTGGTTGTGCTGTTTTTTGTCATGGCCCAATTTCTTAGAATACACCTTGGCCAATTCTAGAATCAACTGATCATTTAGAATGCAGGCCTTGATTTCATCATCGCTGAGACCACTCAGTATTTTATGTGTTATAGAATCTCTTGATGTGCAGGGCACTGATGGAAGCAAGAGTCGACCTTGTGCTACTAGTCTTCTTGGTTTCTTCTTTTGCTCCATAGCCTCTTCTTGCTTCAAAATGCAGCGGTGTTTCCACAATTTGGCCCATGTGTGGCACGACTTTGTCAACTGTTTCATATCCTTAACCAACCTCTTGTCAAATACAACTTGCTATATAGCCTCATGCGATTTGGATCCAGGCGCAAGCCATTTCCTCTGCTGTGCTTCATCGTTGGTCAATGGGGAGTGGGCACACTGGTGAAATTTGTCGGCGGAACTCCATGGGTGGACACCCACTAAGTGATGGGTCATTGATTGCACCATTTCAATCAGCCTTGTCTCATCCTCTCGGCAGTGCTGGGCTGACCACCAAATGTGGTTTGAAATGTGGTGTATCCATGGTAACAGTTCTTGGCAATCCTTTGTCTTGGCTTTCTTTGTAAGTCGCTTTACCATTGATTTGGAAAAATGCCAATGTGTGGCAAGCTCAGTAAATGATTCCCAATGCTCTTGGTTATTAGGGGGGGGGGGGGGGAGTAGTTTTCTTATCTGTTCCTCCAGCGCTCTTTTCTCAATCTGTGCTAGGCCAGTTGTGTTGGGCATGTGCCTCCTTGGCATGATACTGACACTGGAGCTCACATTGCTATGATTTAAGCGAGATGATTTCCTAGACACCAGGGATCTCTGCAATCATCTTCTGCCACTGGTTTCATTGCTGCGCTGATCCAAGTTGAAACCTGTTTGTCAAAATTCTTTCTTATCATGCTAGTTGGTGGTAAACTGCTCCTTAGCGTTCTCAATATCAGCAGGTCTACCACTAAGAGATGCAATATACTCCTTGAACTTCACCTCATATGCCTTGAAAGTGGTCGGTCTTTATTCTTTGGACTGACAAGGAGCCTTTCCAATTCTTTGTATCTCCTTGCGAGATTCCCCTGGTATCCAATGCACGACTACCTGAGCTCTGCTGACGCTACAAAAATGTCAATAAGC
Organism: Strongylocentrotus droebachiensis; assembly: GCA_035222895.1. Classification (NCBI taxonomy): domain Eukaryota; kingdom Metazoa; phylum Echinodermata; class Echinoidea; order Camarodonta; family Strongylocentrotidae; genus Strongylocentrotus; species Strongylocentrotus droebachiensis. Next base: position 145,623 of record JAVYIG010004369.1, read on the forward strand.
GATTTCTAGTCAATTGCTTGCAGGGTTCCGTCAAGAAAAGTTGTTTGTTTATAAGTTACTGGTCTTCAAACCATTAGACCCTAGTGGTTTGTAAAGGGTTGTACCTGGTTAGACTCTTTTTTACACCTCTGTTCAAACCATTAGATCCTACTGGTTTATATTGGTCTCTACTGGTCTTCAACACTTTTTATAGGCAATATATACATTATATATGATAAGCATTATAACTGGTTGTAAAATTGTCATGCAAGTAATATGATTTACATCATATTCTAGTCCTCATAACAATAGGCAAAATGGTAAAATGTTTACGTAAAAATACTGGCTTGATATGGTCGGCTATAGCATACACAAGTAACGAAATTGTTAACTTAAGACTACAAAATCATATCGTATTCATGTTTGTCATAGACGGGTCACGGTTGACCAGTTGATGACGTCTTTATGACATTCTGCTATCAGGGAAGATGAGCCTAATTTTATGAGGATGAAATATTTGTAATTTAATGTTTTAGATACATGTACTTCATTTGTCTTTTTTTGTTGTTTCTTCTTTTAAAAAATATGGTTTGCTTGTCCATTTTAGACATATATTTCAATGAACCCCATGATAATTGCCTATACAGTGCGTCCCAGAAAAAACGAAACCGAGAAGTATCGATGTTTTATCATAACTTAATTACAACCATAATTAATGAATGATACATATTTGGAAAGCTTAGAGTCTCCTCTTTCAGTTGGTGCTACTCACGTGATGCATATTTTACGCATGAGTGATTAAAAGCAATTTGAAGGAAGGAAACCAAAAAGTAATTTGGCGGGCGGTATCTGAATTTCAAAGAAAAATTCATATATCTAGAAAGTTCATTTTCTGCTCTTTCATATGATACCTCAATCAAGAAAAATGAGCCAGGAATAACAAAGTTCTGTTTGTTTAAAGTAGCCCTTACATTTTCATAATTTTAACAAACGAATTCGTTTTCACTGGGTGCCTGCCGTAGCAAAAAGCAGATTTGACAAAAGACTTAACTCCGTTTCGTTGACAATCAGACATGCATGAAGACTCTCGTCTACGGCTGATTGTCAACGAAACGGAGTTAAGTCTTTTGTTAATTTCGTTTATTGATACGGCAGGCAGCCAGTGAAAACGAATTCGTTTAATAAAATTATGGAAATGCAAGCACTACTTTAAACAAACAGAACTTTGTCATTCCTCGCTCATTTTTCCTGATTGAGGTGTCATATGAAAGGGCAGAAACTCAGATTTCTAGAAATGTAAATTTTTGTTCGAAATTCAGATACCGCCCGCCAAATGTATTTTTGGTTTCCTTCCTTCAAATTGCTTTTAATCACTCATGCGTAAAATATGCATCACGTGAGTAGCATCAACTGAAAGAAGAGACTCTAAGCTTTCCAAATATGTATCATTCATTAATTATAGTTGTGATTAAGTTATGATAGAACATCAATACTTCTCGGTTTCGTTTTTTCTGGGACGCACTGTATAGGGAGGGGGAAGTATCACATTTGTGCGTAGGATGTTTTTGGGGGATGTTTTTTTTTTTTTGTGCGCGCGTGCGTGTGTGTTGCTTGTGTGTGTGTGTGTGTATGTGCAATCTGCATTGTATACAAATATGTATTATGTTATGTTTCATGAATGATGGTAATAATTAAATTCAGTGTGTTATTATTATTAGGACAAAATCAAGAATTTCATTCCTTTATTCTCTTTGCTCACTGTTTTTTGAATAATTTATTAATGTTATGAAAATGAAATGAAGTTTTGTATTTGCCTGGAATTATTTAGATTGATTTTTATGTAATGATTTATTTTGAATGACATCTCTAATAAAAAACATATGGAAAAGCAAAAATGTATAGAATAAAAGGATGTGAGATATCTTTGTTGTGCGATTAATATGAATATTTCTACCGTAAAACCAGATACTTAGAGCTGTGAAACTATGGCAAAATCTAAGTGTCTGACTAGCAACATATTCAGTGTTGTATTAGTTTTCATTCTTGTCTTTTTGAATAATAGTTTGGTAATCACTTATGTATGTTTTGTGTGGGTTCTTTTAAATTCCTGACCAATATGGTCCATCTTTAGAATTTGATTACTCAAGTCAATAATGTCTTATAATTTGTATTTTCTGTAATTCTTATGATTGTAAAACTGTTACATTTTTGTTCCCTGTGTTACATTTTTTTAAAGGTGTGGTTCTGTTTCTAATAATAAATATATTACTTTTGAGATTGTATAAATTTCTACTTTAAATGTATGATTAAATATGTTACCTCCTTTTTCAATAAGAAAATATGAATGATCTTTCCGTATTTCTTTTCTTCTGCTTGTAATTACACACTTAAGAACTATGTGATCCATACAAAATTAGTAACAGTTGAATCATGTATTTGTCTCCACTTTAAAAAATATGGGGTAGTTCATGAAGTGCACAAAATATTATGGACAGGCTGTAATCGATTTATATCAGAAGCCTGCATTTTGTTTGTAGTTTAGTAATTTTTTTCTGATATCAAAGGTATCAATATCTTACTGTCAACTATGATATTACATGTGTTTTGGTCTTACTAATTTTGCATAACTTTTTTCTTTTGTTTTCTATTGTATACCTGTTTTTACTTAAACTTACTCAGTGATTTTGCCCTTTCTTGTGAAATCAATACAATCATTATACTATAAACAGTTTAGTCACAATAAAATCAGATAAATTTGTCAAAATCTGTGCCTTTGCATGAATTCTCTCTTAAGTGTTATCAATATGAAAGAAAACATTTGAGATCTTGAGTTATTCCTAGTAAGTTTTTGTTCATTTTTTTTTTTTTGGGGGGGGGGATCGTTTTGTTTGTCATTTCTGTTTTTTCTTCCTTAAATGTGTAATTTGTATTTATTCCTTCTTTTCAATGTTTATTTGGCAAACATGCACAAAAGATGACCATTATTATTTCATATTCCATTCATTAAAAGATGCGATCCTATCGGTGTTTTTTTTTTGTTAAAATGTATTCATGTATTTATGTGTGTGTAAAATTGCTTTTCATTACATGTACAATTGGTACTGATTATGTGGCGTGGTACAATGATCTAACAATGCACATAGAATTTCAAAATACCAACTGAAGGACACTTTTAGTGCCCTAATGTATAACCCATAGAAATCATGTTCAGCTTATATCATATATTTATTATGTTATTGTAATGGTCCCAAATTTTAAAATTGAAATTGCTTTAGGTTGATTTTTTGAAAGTCTGTGCTTTCATGTATTGTTCTGAATGTATAAACATTGATGTTTTCTAAAGAAATGATTTGGTAATACTGGAACTGAAAGATTATTTTTTTGCAAGGCCTCCTGAGTTGTAGGTTGGCAATCTTAATAAATTATATTTTAATAAATTATATTTTTATAAATTACAGAATTTGCTGTATGTATATGTATAAGTGTCTTGTTTATATTTTGGGTGAGGTACACAAGTATATGACCAAAAGTGTTAACCTCAACAAGCTTCCTTTTTTATGGGGGGGGGGGGGGTGTTCAAAGTTGTTGATATCTTGAAATTAAATAGCAACATAATTTTAAAAAGGGCTTTTTGAAATCCCCAAATCAAATATTTACACTGATAATTTTTCAGAGGAACAGGCTTTAAGAAAAAGAAATCAGTGTTTGGGAAGGTCAGTGTTGTCAGGGAAATTGTCAAAAGAGTCACAAGACCAGCTTGTCAGTCTTGTGGGCTGCAGTCTAAAGCCCTTCAAGTCTAAGAAAAGGTAAGTTTACATTAATACCAGTCTGTTTGAGCTTTTGGGAGAGAGGGAGAAAGAGTTGGAAGAAGAGAAAGGAAGGGAAGAAGAGAAAAGAGCGGGATTAGGAAGAAGAGAAAGAGAACGGGATTGCAAAATTACGTGAAACCAAAGATAGGAGAGTATGAGGTGAATATCACACCATTGTTAGAATGGTGAGTTAACCTTTAAAAGTAATACAAAGTTTTGGGAAATTTTGAAAATTGGGTGGATAGTGATTCTTTACAATTTTGATAAAGTTGGATGCCCTTGGGGATGTATAAGCACTAGAAAATTTAGCCCCTAAAACACTAAAACACTCGGTTAAATTGGATAAATTCCAAATAGTACCTACGGCCGTAATATGGTAGCCGCGACCATGAAAATCTCAGAATATGTAGTTGTGATATATAATTTTCAAACGTGAATAGCTAATTGGTCGATTTTTAGTCAAGAACCATTGATTCATAGCTTCATTAATATATTGACATTGAGAGGGAGCTATACAACAAAGAGTTTATTATTTAAAATTTCATATGATTTCAACTGCGACAATGATTACTGGATATTGTAGGATCGCATATGCTTCAAATATGCTCATTTGAACCAAATTCATGACCCCATACCAAAACTTTGTATTACCTTTAAAATACCACACAAATGATCTTCCCAAGCCACACAATATCATGGGATAGATATACCAAACGCTTCAAAAAATAGTGAACTGTTTCCAGTGCAAGAATAATCTATACCAGTGTTAAAGAGATTGTCATGGAGCTAATCAAGACAAAAATATATAATTTTTCAAAGCCACTGAAGGCCACACTGTATTACACAAAGCAATATTCCTCTTCCCTCAAAATACACTTGTGGCAAAACAGCGACAATGCAGAGAGGTGAAGAAAGCAACCAAAGTGTTAATGAATATACAGTGCGTCCCAGAAAAAAGGAAACCGAGAAGTATCGATGTTTTATCATAACTTAGTCACATTTATAATTAATAGATGACACATATTTGGAAAGCTTAGATCTTCCTCTTTCATTTGATGCAACTCATATGATGCATATTTCACGCATGAGTGATTAAAATTAATTATGAAGAGAGGAAACCAAAAAGTCATTTGGCGGACGGTATCTGAATTCCCGGCCCCCCCCCCCCCCCCCACTCAGTGTTATTTAGGGTACGCATATGCGTGTTCCAACCGACCCCCCCCTTTTCAGCAAAAGTCCGGTGTGTAAAGTCAATACGGCTCGACCTTTTTCTTTTGTATACGAGCCTTTTTCAGCACCCCCCCCCCCCCCCCTTTTCAGCAAAAGTCCGGTGTGTAAAGTCAATACGGGTCGACCTTTTTCTTTTGTTACGAAAAGGACATTTTGGCAACACGCATGCGGTCATTTCGAAACCTGAGTGGGGGGGCCGGGTCTGAATTTCACAGAAAAAATCACATTTCTAGAAAGTTGAGTTTCTGCCTTTTCATAAGACACCTCAATCAGGATCAATGAGGAAGGAATGACAAAGTTCTGTTTGTGTAAAGTAGTGCTTGCAGGTCCACAATTGTATCGAACATTCATTCACTGGCTGCCTGCCGTATAGTAACAAGCAGAATTGACAAAAGACTAACCCGGGGACTAACCCCGTTTCGTTGACAATCAGCCATGCATGAAGTGTTTCGTCTACGGCTGATTTTATTTCATCTATATTACGGAGAATGCTAAATACTATTTAAATATGCAAATTTGAAGCCTTTGATTTTCAAACAATCCATACATATAATATTTGTTGTTTCCATAAAACTTTTGGGATTGCAGTCATTCGTATCACTTTTATCATCAATATTATAAAATCATAGTCAAGATCAGAAAAGTTTGAATATATTTATCTGTGAGCGAGAAAAAACTTTAATATTTAACTACATCTTAAAAAGAGGAAGAAAAAACATTCTGATTGGGTTTTAAGCACAATCTTATCTTTTTTTCTTCTCTTTTCCTCATACGAGGCACTTTATTACTTTATATCATTTTAACAACTTTGCATATATGATATAGAGTTTGATTACAATATATACAAAATCAGCAGACTGATAAAATGGAATAGGGGAGACAAAAAGAAAGTGGTAGGGATCAAGGCATGAATATAATTCGTTAAAGGCTTAACTAAGAAAGATTCATCTTGATATAGTATTACTTATTAATATTTCTTGGTTTCTGTATTGCCAATTGACATAAGACATAAAATCGCTTTTGAAAGTCATCCAAATTGAGTGAATATTGAAGGATTACTTCTAAACTGATTAAGCATATACACCTTATAAATTGCACACTGCGCGTAAACAAGTAGTACATTCATGAGCAGAGACTCCGTGTCATTAATGATAAAAACCAATTATTATGAGTTTTTCTCCTAACGCTAATCTTTTTGGAACATTCCTTACCAGATTCATTCATTTGCCCTCAAAAGATTGCGACTTGGCGACATCTAAGCAACATGTGTATAAACGATTCTGGTTCATTACAATAATGTACAAAGCATATCGGATGTAATTTTGCACTTATAAAGATTATCTTTGTAGGGTAAACATTTATGAAGCCATTGTCTTACTTTGTTGGTTTTAAAACATGCCTCCAATCAAAATTGATTGGTAGTTGCAGCATTTCCTGCCAAAACGATGACACCAGAGGATTTTTTTTTTTTTAACTCGTTCAAGAGAATATAAAAGTGTTTTGCTTTCATGAAACTCAATTTAATCAAGTCGCATTTTGATGTCTCGAACATTTCTTCAGAAACTTCTGTTTCACTTGAATTAAAATTTGTATTTCTTTTTTTCTGCCCATACTTTTGGAAAAGCCCATTTTAGTTTCGAAAATTCGAAGTTATCTAACAAAGAGCTTGAACCCAAACGATCGTAAAGGGTGTCACATGATACCCATTGACCGTTTCAAATACATCCCTGACTTTACAAATCCTATTTACATCCCATTCTTTGAAAAATAAGACATTTCGTCCATGTTTGATGTTACTGTTATACCACAAAATTTCATTACATATATATTATCTCTTACATTCAGGAAATGAACATCATAATTCGAACCCGTATGTGAGTAAGTTAGCTTATTGGTAATTTATACATCTTACATAGCATGAACATGTCTTTGTTTGAGCAGTTTACTTTCAAAACTAATGGTAGGCCTATGTCTTGAATAAAACTGATTCAATATCTGAAAAGTATTCTCCATTACCACTTACCTCCCTTCATCTATTTCAATGATTGAAATTTGGTTTGGATATCTACCATGTTTAAATCCTACCTCTCTACAAGACGAGTAACAACCGCTCCTTTTACTTTTTTGATCCCCAAAGAAAGCTGTAAATTAATCTGTTTAGATTGACAACGATCTTTTGTGGAATTGGTAAACATGTCGAAATATATACAAGTTGGGAAACAATAAGCGTTTTTATGATTATTATTTTCCCATAGTATTTCAGGTTCCTCATTTTCCAAACTCTCGGCAACGAATTTACTTTCTCCAGTTTCAAATTCCAATTTAAACTTTCCGATGCTTTTCTTTAATGGGCTCATTAGTCCATTCTAAACTATCTTAGCATTCTTCTTGTCGAATAGCAGTTGACATGACATTGGTTTTCATTAAATTTAGTTTTGGCACTGCTAAGACCCCAAATGTTTTCAGCTTCTATAGAGTTAACAAAAATTACCGTGTTATCTGCTAATTGAGATATTTTAATATTCTCTTCAACGACAGGTGGATTTTTCAAAGAAATATAAACACCTTTTGTTTTGGTATTTTGCTTTATGCTCACAGCCATAACTTTGGCAACCAGTATAGAGAGGAGCGCCAATAGCGGACAACCTTGTCTTTAATAAATATGAATTGCTTTCAAAGCTATGGACAGTACTGTTGTGCACCGTGGAAAACTTCAAAATACCAAACATTGCTCATGGTGACGAAGCCCCCCCCCCCCCCCCCCATCGACTTATTTGAATATCCCCCTGTAACATTTTCTAAAAGGATGCCCTAACCAATTCCAAAATGTTCTTGTAACATCTCTCAGTGTGATATTTTGAACAATTACTATTCCCTCCATTATGATAATGTATTATAATTTGCAAAAATGATGATAAAATGGTAGATTAAAAGTAAAAATCGTCGTGATCTTCGAGGGAAAAGAAATTGGCTACCGCTATTCTTTTACAATTAACATCATCATCATCATCATCATCATCATCATCATCTAAAATGTCATAAGCATGGATGCGCATGCATTATGACGTCAGAGACAGTATGCGCTAGGTTTCGCGTTGTGTGTATGGTGATTACTTTGTTTACTTAACTGTATGACCCGTGTTCTATTCAATCACTTGCGAATATCATCGTTATAATATATTGAGTTATTTACTTAGTATTCGAATTTGCTATGTTTGCTTTGATTAGAAATGGGGTGCATACGCAGCAAACCAATTCATCGTCAGGATGAAAACGAGGACGGGTACGTCTTCGACGACATTGATGAATCCCAAAGTACTGGATTCAAGTTGGACATCGTCGAAGAGAGTAAATCTTTCGAAAGGATTGGGGACGGTAGGAAATGCAACTTGACAATTCGAAGTTCATGATAATAAACGCTTATTGAATTATAGTTCAGTACAAAATGGGCAGGATTGGGTTGGAGAGAGGGGGCACTCCCAAAGAAGTAATATTCATATATAACTTTTATATCCACTGACAAGGAAACGGTTCTCTCTTCAAAAAGTAGAAATGAGCAACTAAAAAACAACTAAAAGGCAATTCAAAGTTTTTTTCCCAACCTTTTATTATCTTTTTTTTTTAAACAAATAGAATTTCCCAAAGTAATATTCGTTTTGCACAAATTTGAAAATTGTATAGTCGAAGTCTCCGGAAACCGGCACCACCTCGCTGATATTGGGCCCAGGCGTGTCCGTCAAGATGAGGAGATAAACCAGACACCCAAGCCTCCTACAAGGGAAGAGGTGACGCTTGATCCGACCTCCGATGGCGGGCGTTCTCCAACTCCAGCAACCTCCTGTGCCAGCCCTCCGGCTGAAGTAAACCACCAGCAGACTACACGCAGTGGACGTGTGATCAAGAAACCTGAGAGGTTGACTTACTGATATAGGTTTTTGAAAGATAGCAAAAAGGCAAATCTTTTGCCATTCGGTTCAAATAGGGTTTTAATTTATAACTTGGACAATAAGAGTTTTGGTGGACTTTTTAAACACATCTAACACTGATCTCGATTTGAAGGACTTCATCTTTGGATATCTCAAGTTTGGACATTATGGACTCAGTTTGTTATTCTGTAAGAGGGATGTAATATGTGATCTTGTACATTGACTCAACGCTACATGCTATACACACAGATATTGTACACTGTGGTGTGTTACTCTTCTATACCCGGCAATATAACCAGCTAGGCATGCTGGATTGAAACCTAACTCTGATGTTTCTCTATTGTGTCATCATTTCAATACTAATCATACAGCTTAAACAACCCCACATTCAGAGGCGGCGCTACTGGGGGGCAGGGGGGCACAGTGCCCCCCCCCCCCACTTTTACAAGAATCCCAAAGTGCCCCTTTTTACTTTTACAAGTGCCCCTATTAATTTTTTTAAGTGCCCCTTCCCCCTTTCCACCTCTGATAAGTGCCCCTTTTATTTGACACGTACCCCTTTTTCTTCGACAAGTTCCCATTTTCCTTTGCACTAAGTTTCCATTTTCCATTCTCATAAGTGCCCTTTTTCAGGTACGAGAAGCGCCTCTTTTCACTTTTGATTAGAGCCCCCTTCACCTCTCATAATTGCCCTATTCAAATCTGAGAAGTGCCCCTTTTACTTTGACAAGTGCCCCTTCCCCTTTTAATAACCACCCCTTTTTAACTCGGATAAGCGCACCTTATATTTTCACATGTGTCCCTTTTCCTTTCTAATAAGTGCCCCCATTTAAAAAGAGCCCCTTTCCCTTCTCATAAATGCCCTTTTTCAACTATGCAAATAGTCCCTTTTTATTCTCATAAGTGCCCCTTTTCTTCTCTGGTAAATGCCCCTATTAAAATCTGATTGGTGCCCCTTTTCTTTCAACAAATGCACATTTCTCTTTATTATTAGTGCCCCTTTTTCATTCTCATACGTGTCTTTTTTATCCCTGGTGAGTGCCCCTCTTTAAGGTGTAAGAAGAGCCCCATTTTCACCTCTGATAATTACCCGTTTTACTTTGACACGTGCTCCTTTCCTTTTATATTCTTATAAGTGTCATCCCTTTCGATAAGTGTCCCCTATTCCTCTCATCATTAAACGTGCCCCTAATTTCAAGCGACTAAAATCAATATCCCCTGAAGGTTGCTTGCTACGGTCGCTCGCATTTATAGATGTCATAATTATGTTACTTATCAAAGGTCTTTTTAGTCTTCCGTTATGAGAATATACTTATAACCCTATCAGGATTGGGTTTTTCCTCTTTATAAGATGTAATTTTTTGCTCTGCGCCCTCACAAATCTTTATTTTTGTCTCGCTCGTTTTGCTCGCTCGCAAATGAATTTTCGGATCATCACACCCAACTGCATGGTATGATGCTTAAAGGGATAGTTATACGATGTATAAAGAGAAACAAATATTAAGATCATCCCTGATAATGTAATCACAATTATAGGGGTATATACCAGTGTCTAAAAAAGGTATATTTTCGCTTTGAGATTTCCTTTTGGAATAACATATATAGAATAACTTAAGAGAAGGTGATAGAAGGAAGAAATTAAGAATAGCATAAGGAAAGATAGAAAGAGGAAGTGATAGAATGATAACAACAAAGAATAACATAAGAGAAGGTGATAGAAGGAAGAAATAAAGAATAACATAAGAAAAGATAGAAAGAGGAAGTGATAGAATGATAAAAACAAAGAATAACATAAGATAAGGTGATAGAAGGAAGAAACAAATAATAACATAAGGAGAGACAGAAAGTGATAGAATGATAAAAACAAAGAATAACAAGAGAAGTTGATAGAAGGAAGAAAGAAAGAACATTAGGAAAGATAGAAAGAGGAAGTGATAGAATGATAAAAACAAAGGATAACTTAAGAGAAGGTGATAGAAGGAAGAAAGAAAGAATAACATAAGGAGAGACAGAAAGTGATAGAATGATTAAAACAAAGAATAATATAAGAGAAGTTGATAGAAAGAAGAAACAAAGAATAACATATGGAGAGACAGAAAGTGATAGAATGATTAAAACAAAGAATAACATAAGAGAAGGTGATAGAAGGAAGAAACAATGAATAACATAAGAAAAGATAGAAAGAGGAAGTGATAGAATGATAAAAACAAAGAATAACCTAGGGAAAGATAGAAAGAGGAATTGATAGAATGATAAAAAAAACAAAAAAACATAAGAGATGGTGATAGAAGGAAGACACAAAGAATAACATAAGGAAAGATAGAAAGGGGAAGTGAGAATGATAAAAACAAAGAATAACATAAAAGAAGGTGATAGAAGGAAGAAACAAAGAATAACTTAAGAGAAGGTGATAGAAGGAAGAAACAAAGAATAACATAAGGAGAGACAGAAAGTGATAGAATGATAAAAACAAAGTATAACATAAGAGAAGGTGATAGAAGGAATAAAGAAAGAATATCAAAGTATATCATAAGGAAGATAGAAAGAGGAAGTGATAGAATGATAAAAACAAAGAATAACATAAGAAAAGGTGATAGAATAAGAAACAAAAGATAGCAAGAGGAAATAATAGAATAATAAAAACAAAGAATAACATAAAAGAAGGTGATGGAACTGCACTAATGTTGACGTTTTCACGGCGACGGCGATGCCTAACATCGAAAGCTCGCTAATATAAACCATGGACCCTGGAAATTATTATTTGTTTATAATGGATATCATGAAATAATTATTCATATGCCTATATAATGGATATCGCAAAATCATTATTTATAAATAATTTTACACTTTTTATTGAAATAATGAATTAGACCTCTTTATAGTGTCAACAATAAGTCTACAAACGGTGCCTCATAGTCGACAAAGTACCTGGATCTGGCTAGTTGTAAACAAGCAAGCATGGGGCGCGCTAGCCTATAATCTAGGCGGAGTGCTATGAGGCGCCGTTTGTAAAACAATTATATAGACAAATTATATGTTATATAATCATTATTTAACAAATAATAACCATTATTTACATATAATGCAAGAAAATGTACATTTTTATTTGTATATAATTTTTTACACATTTTTTTATTTATAAATAATTACAATTCATACTTCATTATTTATAAATAATGACAAAGTACGTTTCATTATTTATAAATAATTACAATTCACACTTTCATTATTTATATATAATGAAAAGCGTATTTCCATTATATAATATATAATGAAAAGCGTATTTCCATTATATAATATATAATGAAAAGCACATTTACATTATATAATATATAATGAAAAGCACATTTCCATTATATAATATATAATGAAAAGCACATTTCCATTATATAATATATAATGAAAAGTGTATTTCCATTATATAATATATAATGAAAAGCACATTTCAATTATATAATATATAATGAAAGGCGTATTTCCATTATATAATATATAATGAAAAGCGTATTTCCATTATATAATATATAATGAAAAGCAAACTTCCATTATATAATATATAATGGAAAGCACATTTCCATTATATAATATATAATGAAAAGTGTATTTCCATTATATAATATATAATGAAAAGCAAATTTCAATTATATAATATATAATGAAAGGCGTATTTCCATTATATAATATATAATGAAAAGCGCATTTCCATTATATAATATATAATGAAAAGCGCATTTCCATTATATAATATATAATGAAAAGCGCATTTCCATTATATATTAAATAATGATTGTGTATGCAAATGGCAATGGTTGGTAACGCCCATAATATGAATATTCATGAGCTTGACTGCCCATATTATGCTCTATTCCAGGCACCTTTCCATTTTGTGTTCTTTGTGCATTCTTATCAGAAATCCTACGAGCGGTAAATAAGTCTCTATATCACTATTCTCCTTCTTATTTGTATGCAGATTTGGGTATAATGATTGATAACGGTAATCATCCTCATTATTTTAATAAGAAATTTTTCTATCTGTGATGGAAGTTTTTATGTACGATTGCCTGATCTGAAGACAAGACTTTCGCTGTATGCATATTTAATATATGACGTCACCCACACAGAGTGAGGGTTCGAGGTTTTCTTTGAAAGTTTGATGGTGAGTACAGCTGTAATTACGTTCAAATCTCGTAAATTGAATCATATTTATAAACATATCTAACGATAGTATGAATCTGCTGATTTGTCTGTACATTATGAAGTGGTTTAAAATGGTTATATCTGATGAATTTAGGAGTAATTTACACTCGAACTTTTGATCCGTTATTTATCGTCGTGAGAAATATTTCAGCTCGATTGCCAGTCACTCCTTGATCCTTGGCCCAAACTTTCGGGCGAGACCCTCTCTGCAAATTAGATACGCGAGAAAGGTTCTATAGGCAGCTGGCAGATCACTTCACTCGCACTAGCTGCATCAATAATCCAAGCTTTTTGTTACTTTTAGGTCCAACTACTTTCATAGTTTGGTCAGAAAGAGGTTAATAGCTAACACTAAAAAGCATGGTCACAGTTGACATGAGTAGTTGACATGAGTTGTGAACAAGCGCCAAAATTTGGACCAGATACCGAGATAGTAAGTTAGACGAGTACGACTACGAGAGTAGAAAATTTTGAGGCCTAGGCCTACAGACCAGTAAATAATTGGACTACCAGGCGCGGATCCAGGATTTGTTAGGGGGGGGGGGCCCAAATTTGAAATTATGCAAGCCAAATATTGGTACGTGATAGTGACACCGGCAGTGGCGAAATGAGCAAAAACAGGGGGGGGGGGGGGTACTACGGGGTAGACAAAAAAATTTGCACCACCCCACTCTTACATGCAGGCCCCGCTAAACGTTTCTCTAAGTAGGTGGGGGGGGGGGAGGTATTTACGATCAGGTAGAGCGTTGTGAAATTGGCGTTGTGTCTAAGGGCGAAGAACCTGCGGGGGTCAAGGGGTGGAACTCCTAGAAGCTCGGGGGTATAGGCATTTAATTACGGTCAGATGAGCATATAAAGGCAAGGGCCTTTGCCCCCCCCCCCCCCCCGAACTAGAACTTTTTGGCGGGAAAATTGCAACTGATATCCCCCTTTATTTCTTCTTCCTCTTTGTTCCTTCCCTTTATCCCCTCTTTACTTTTTCTTCTTTCCCTTTCCTTCCTTCTCTTTTATTTTTTGATGGGGGGGATGGGGAGAGGTTACAGCTGGGAGGCAAGGCCCTTTCGGCCCCCCGATCTCCTTCTTTTCCCCCTTTTCTTTTCTTCTTCCTCTTCTTTCTTTCCCTTTCTCTCCTTTTTCCCTTCTTTTCCTTCTTTCTCTCTCTCTCTTTTTTTTTTTTTTTTTGCGGGGGGTGGGGGAGGGCCAAGGCCCGCTCATCCCCCTGGGATCCGTGCCTGCCTGTGAATGTGATACTCGTAGTCGTACAGAGACTTGTAGCTACCTAACAAATTAAAACACGATCCCCCCCCCCCCCAAAAAAAAAAAAAAAAAAAAATATTCAGTCTAGACTACATCGTATAGTATACAGGGGTACATGTACGTATAGTGGTGCCTGTGTGTTGCTTAAACTCTTTGTTGGCTTAGCCTAATTTGCCTCTACTGTAGGCTCTATCTTTGAATTTTTGTTTGCTGTAAATACGATTAAGTTTTCTCTGTCATATATAGATCTAGGTCCATATCTATTTTGCGTTTTTTCAATTTGATAGAATGAACAGTTACGAGACATGGATCTAGATCATCTAGAGGCTGTAGATCAACTAGATCTGGATCAAGAAATAGAATATAAATTTCAATGTTAGATAATGAAGGAGGGCTTTTTTGGTAAAGAGAAAATCCAAATTAAAATAGAACAGTTAATTCTACAAATGCTCATCAATGTTTAAATGATCATGCTCATTTCCTTTTATTCTAAGAATTAAATTCCCCCCCCCCCCCCCTCTCTTTTACAGGAAAATGTACAGAGAGACTTGTCGCAGTTAATGCAGTACCAAATGCTTGCTTTCTTGGAGTATGTGCTTATAACAAGAATGTCCTGGAGAAAACAGACCACCACAAGAGAAGGTACACATATTTACTTTTGATCTAACTTGATCTGTTAGTTTTTTCAAGTAAAACAAAATTTTGAAATAGGTGAGGTCAAGGTCAAGCTGAAGGGGATGCAAAGGGCTGGTTTGAGAAGTATGTTTTCATGGGATGGCTATGTATGAATCCACATGTCTACCTAACGCGTTGCTGAAGTGTTTCTCTTTTTAGGATTAACATTTTAAGCTCATGTGCAGGGGGGAAGGGGGGGGGGGGGGTCCAATACATGAAAAGGAACGACAAGCAAAAAAAAATTAAAAAAATGACCTTCAAATTTTGCTGAAAAACTAAACGTTGAAGACAACTAAAATATTAAATAGTGCTATTTATTTCAAATTTAGTTTTTTCAAGTAAAACAAAATTTGAAATGAGTGAGGTCAAGACCAAGCTGGAGGGGATGCGAAGGGCTGGTTTGAGAAGTATGTATTAATGGGATGGCTATGTATGATTCCACATGAGAAAATTTGAGGCCTAGGCCCATGCCATGGGTGTCTATCCCGGGGGGGGGGGGGGGGGATGGGGGGGGGGGATATATCCCCCCCAATATTTCAGGTGGGGGGATGGCCTGTACAATCATCCCCCCCAATAATTCACCATCAAAAAAAAAAAGAAAAAGAAAAAAATTAATGATGAGAGCCCGATGAGAGTAGTCAACGGTTATTACTCGCAAGATGACCATCAATATACACATTTTGCTATCTCATTTTCATAATACATACATAATATAAATAGAAAAGGAAGTAAATGAGACAACCGTATATGAGACAAGAATAAATTGAATTCTGGTTAACCCAGATTTTCCCCATGTGTTACCCATATGGGCATATTCATATTCTACCCAACAACTACAATACTTGTATTTCTCGAAGTTTCAATTTCCTATAATATCAGCTAAAGAAATCAGAGCTTTAAAATTTTCAGGGAAACTAGATTCAAACAAAGATTAAGAGTCAACAACGATACAACGAATCGTCTTCCCTTCACTATATTTCGATAAAACGCCGAAAAATTCCGCGCTTTGCGTGGGAGGGGGGAAACTGATTTCAGACAAGTTAGGTTTAAGAGTCGCGAACGTACAACGAATAGTCTTCTTTCTATAATAGTTAAATCAATCGTCTAAACTTTTTGCGCTTCTCGCGGGAAGGGGGAAACTGAATTCAGACAAGGATTATGAGTCGAAAAAGGTTCAACAAATCGTCTGCTTTCTCTAATAATTAAATGAAACGCAAAACTTCCGCGCTTCGCACAGGAAGGGAAGAACTGAATTCACACAAGGATTAACAGTCGAGAACGGTACAGCAAATCGTCTTCTTTTCTTAATAATTTAAGGAACGTCTATAAGCTTCGCTTGGCGCGGGAGGCCTATCACCCACACCCCCCTAATGAGTGCACTTCGCGCGCTCTTTAAGTGATTCGCTTGCTCACTACCGTCCCTACCTAAAATAAGATCCTAGCTGCGCGCCTGCATTAAAATATATAGCTATGAGGCTGATTAAGTTGACGAAATAATTTGTATTATTACGTCGTCTAGGAAAATGACCATTTGCGCATACGCAAGTACTATAGATAGTCCATAGGAAAAAAAAATTAGCCTTCGGCCCCGGGTTTATAGGGTTAAATTTGTAGATATTGGGACATTTAATTTTGTCGTTAATTGGTGGCAAGTTTTGTCGGTAATCGTTGGCCTCTACACCCCCCCCCCCCCCACCCACTGAAAAAATTCTAGCGACGCCCCTGGGTAGGCCTACACTGCAGGCAAGAGTCAGGACTAACATTTAGCATGTTATTAATTTTATTACCACTCTTATATTCTCTCAAATGTTATCTTTATTGAGGGTGAATTGAAAAAGTTAATAACTTAGAAGGGAGGGGGTGCAACCTCCCACACGCTTCTACCTCTTGGGTGCTTTGATCCATTGCCGAAAATATTTTGGCACCTATCATCCCCCCAATAACGGATACAAATCGACACCCCTGCCTAGCCCTACAATGTACATGCAAGCCATTTTTTATGTTACAACAGAGATACATGTATGATGTAGGTATCAATGTTTTACTTTCATTCTCTTCTCTTTTCATTCAACAGACATACATGTACAGTATGGACTATGAAGTTCTACTTAGCCTCTTCAATGAACTGCTGGAGCTGCGACTTGGTATCAAAACCCTTGGTATTATAAACCTCATAACCAGTGGCGGAGATATGTTGTTAGCCAGGGGGGAGGGGTCAGTGCCCCCCCCCCCCCCACTTTTTCAAGTACCCCCTAAATGCCCCTTGTATGGCCTTTTCATATAGGTAAAGTGCCATATTACTTTGACAAGTTCCACTATTAATTTGTAAAAGTGCCCCTTCCCCATTTCACCTCTGATAAGTGCCCCTTATCCTTAGACAAGTTCCCATTATTTTTTGCAATAAGTGTTCATTTTCCATTCTCATAAGTGCCCTTTTTAATCTCTAGTAAGTGCCCCTTCTCAACTACGAGAAATGCCCCCTTTCACTTTTGAAAAGTGCCCCCTTCATCTCCGATATTCGCCCCTATTCAAATCTGAGAGATACTCATTTTACTTTGATAAGTGCCCCTCCCTTTCCTGATCAGTGCTCTTTTCATCTCCGATGAGTGTCCCATTTTGTCTCTAATAACTGCCACTTTTATTTGACACGTCCCCTTTTCCTTCCTAATAAATGCTCTTTTTTCTGATTATAAGTGCCCCTTACCCTTCTCATAATTACCCCTTTTCATCTCTGATAAGTGCCTTGTTTACTTTAACATGTGCCTCTTTTTCTTTTTAAAAAGAGCCACTTTCCCATTCTCATAATAGCCCCCTTTCACCTCCAATAAACGCCCCTATTAAAATCTGTTCTGCATCTCCCTTTTTGTCTCGCCTGCGAGCAAAATGCGAGACATAGGCGCCGCTTTTCCGGTGACGGTGGCGGCGACGGCGTCAACATCAAAAACTTAACCTAAGGTTAAGTTTTTGAATTTTTGATATAATTTTCAAAGTTAAGTTTTTAGTCAATGAAACTTAGACTATAGGGTTATCAAGTATTCCCAATCATGTGAGTAGAATTTCAGGTCACAAAGTCAAGGTCAAAGGTCATTTCAGGTCAATAGACTTGGACTATGTTGTGGCATCATCATCGAAAACTTAACCTAAGGTTAAGTTTTTGAATTTTTTATATAATTTTGATAGTTTAAGTTCTTAGTCAATGAATCTTGGACTATAGGGTTATCAAGTATCCCCAATCATGTGAGTAGAATGTCAGGTCACTAAGTTAAGGGCAAAGGTCATTTTAGGTCAAGAAACTTAGACTTTGTTGTGGCATCAACATCAAGATTTTGAATTTTTAGCACATTTTCAAAATTGTTTGTTCCATGAAATTCCATGAAACTTGTACCCAAGGGTTATCAAGTATCACAAATCATATGACACAAATTC